>CAUYLG010062231.1:0-120722 GCA_963573385.1 Cacajao melanocephalus
TCTACTAAAAATACAAAAATTAGCTGGGTGTGGTGACACACACCTGTAATCCCAGCTACTCCAGGGGCTAAGGCAGGAGAATTGCTTAAGCCCAGGAGGCAGAGGTTGCAGGGAGCTGAGATTGCGCTACTGCACTCCAGCCTGGATGACAGAGTGAGACTCTGTCTCGAAAAAAAAAAAACAAAAAACGAATGAATCCTGTAATTGTATAATTCATGCCTATTGCATATTAAAAACCTCAAACTTCACAGAACTTATCATTTATTAAATTAGCTACTCCTTACTTGCCCAAGTTAAAGAATGTATTTGTTTGAGTTGTATACATTACAGAGTTGCTTTCTGTTGCATCTGACTTTCTCAGAAATATACAGGCTTATGACTTAATCTGAATGATCACCTGAAAATGGATGTAGTCTTTAAAATAACAACGTTTATGGTTTTAGTAAAAGGTGAAAGATTTATACCACCTGAAGAGGAACCAGAGTATATGCTTGTGGTTTTAGTATACTCCATGTCACATTTGGGTCTGCAAAGAAGAGATTGTTTACTTTCCCAGACACATAAATATATTTTGGGTGCTTCTTGTCCACAGAAATCATAGTTACATGCTTTGCAGTTCAGAGCATGCTGAAGTAATGCAGTATGCAAAGGTGACGTCCTATACAGACTCTGTGTGGGAACTGAAGGGGAGAAACAGCACCACTCTGTGGATCACAGTTGTGACATAGCGTTTGGCATTCCTTCTACCAACTTAGTCTATCTACTCCACTTCCATCTTCGTCTCTACTCCTGGCTGCACAGTGCTTCTAGGCATTCTGGCTCCTTCCCCCAAGAGAGTGTCTTCAAGATGTGTCTGGGGGGCGGGGCCTGCAAAAGTGTTTTTTGAGGATTTATCTTTTGTATTTTGTTTGTTTGTTTCAATTTCATTTAGTTCTGCTCTGATCTTGGTTATGTCTTTTCTTCTAGTTCCTTAAGGTGTGACCTTAGATTATCTGTTTGTGCTATTTCAGGCTTTTTGATGCAGCATTTGATGCTGTAAAGTTTCCTCTTAGCACTGCTTTTGCTGCATTCCAGAGGCTTTGGTAGGTTGTGTCATTATTATTGTTCAGTTCAAAGAATTTTTAAATTTCCATCTTGATTTCATTGTTGACCCAATGATGATTCAGGAGCAGCTTATTTTATTTCCATGTACTTGCATGGTTTTGAGGGTTCCTTTTGGAGTTGATTTTCAATTTCATTCCCCTGTGGTCTAAGA
Organism: Cacajao melanocephalus; assembly: GCA_963573385.1. Taxonomy (NCBI): domain Eukaryota; kingdom Metazoa; phylum Chordata; class Mammalia; order Primates; family Pitheciidae; genus Cacajao; species Cacajao melanocephalus. The sequence goes on from CAUYLG010062231.1 coordinate 1,256, forward strand.
GAGTATTCCACATAATTTCAGTTTTCTTAAGTTTGTTGAGACTTGTTTTGTGGCTTATCATATGGTCTATTTTGAAGAATTTCCATGTGCTGATGAATAGAATGTACGTTCTGCAGTTGTTGAGTAGAATGTTCTATAAATATCTGTTAAGTTTATTTGTTTTAGGATATAGTTTAAGTCCGTTGTTTCTTTGTTGACTTTCTGTCTTGATGACCTGTCTAGTGCTGTCAGTGGAGTATTGAAGTCCTCCACTATTATTGTGTTGCTGTCTCTCTCATTCGTTGGATCTAGTAGTGATTATTCTTATAAATTAAGAGCTCCAGTGTTAGCTGCATATATATTTAGGACTGTGATGTTTTCCTGTTGGACTAGTCCCTTTATCATTATATAATGTCCCTCTTTGTCGTTTTAACTGCAGTTTCTTTAAAGTTTGTTTTGTCTGACATAAGAGTAGCTACTCCTGCTTGTTTTTGGTGTCCATTTGCATAGAATATCTTTTTCTACCCCTTTGCCTTAAGTTTATGTGAGTTCTTATGTGTCAGGTGACTTTCTCAAAGGCAGCAGATACTTGGTTGGCAAATTCTTATTCATTCTGCTTTTCTGTATCCTTTAAGTGGAGCATTTAGGTCGTTAACATTCAGCATTAGTATTGAGATATGAGGTACTACTCTGTTCATCATGCCAACGGTTGCCTGAATACCTTGCTTTTTTTTCCCATTGTGTTACTGTTTTATAGGTCCCGTGATATTATGTCTTAAGGAGATTCTATTTCAAGGATTTGTTTCAAGATTTAGAGCTCCTTTTAGCAGTTGTTCTAATGGTGGCTTCCTAGAGGTGAATTCTCTCAGCATTTGATTGTCTGAAAAAGACTGTATCTTTCCTTCATTTATGAAGCTTAGTTTCACTGGATACAAAATTCTTGGCTGATAATTGTTTTGTTTAAGGAGGCTAAAGATAGGGACTCCATAGCTTCTAGCTTGTAGAATTTTTGTTAAGAAGTCTGCCATTAATCTGATAGGTTTTCCTTTATAGGTTACTGATGCTTTTGCCTCACAGCTTTTAAGATTCTTTCCTTCATCTTGACTTTAGATAACCCAAGTACTATGTGTCATTGTGATGATCTTTTTGTGATGAATTTCTTGGGTATTCTTCAAGCTTTTTGTATTTGGATGTCTAGATGTCTAGCAAGGCTGGGGAAATTTTCTTTGATTATTCTCTCAAATATGTTTTCCAAACTTTTAGATTTTTCCTCTTCCTCAAGAACACCAACTGTTCTTAGATTTGGTCATTTTACAAAATCCCAAACTTCCTGGATGCTTTGTTCATTTCTTACAATTCTTTTTTCTTTGTCTTGTTAGATTGAGTTAATTCAAAAGGCTTGTCTTCAAGCTCTGAATTTCTTTCTCCTAATTGTTCAATTCTATTGCTGAGACTTTCCAGTGCCTTTTGCATTTCTGTTAGTGTATCCTTCATTTCCAAAAATTGTGATTGTTTTTTATTTATGCTATCTATTTTACTGGAGATTTTCCCATTCACATCCTGTATCTTTTTTTTTTTTTTAATTTCTTTAAGTTGAACTTCACCTTTCTCTGGCGCCTCCTTAACATATGCCTATTGAATTGGGCTGTCTGGCAGCAGACCCCAGGAACATGCTTTTTTTTTTTTCTTTTTCAGTATTGTTTTTTATTGTGGTAAAACACACCTAACATTTATCATCTTGATCATTTTTAAGTGTGCAGTTCAGGGGCATTAAGCAAGTTCACATGGTGGTGCAGCCATCACTGCATCTCCAGGACTTTTCCACTTTCCCAAACTGAAATGCTATATCCATTAAACAGCAACCCTGCATTCCTCCCTCTCCAGGCCCTGGCACCCACCATTCTACTTTTTGTCTTTATGAATTTGACTACTTAGTACTTCCTGTATGTAGAATCATACAGCATTTGTCCTTTTGTGGTTGGCTTATTTCACTGAGCAACATGTCCTCAAGTTTTATCCATGTTTTTGTAGTATCTGACAAGATTTCCTTCCTTTTTAAGATGGAATAATATTCCATTTTATGGATAGACCAAATTTGGCTTATCCATTCATCTATCAATAGATATTTGGGTTGTTTTTACCTTCTGACGATTGTGAATAATGCTGCTACGTATATGGATGTACAAATATCCAAACCCAATTTTTAAGTAGCCTACCCAGGTAATTTCTATGCCCTTCAATGTTTAAGAATCATTGCCTTTGGGAAACTAGAGCTCTAATATCACCATTTATATTCTTTGGTGTAGAAAGAAATGAACTCTCCAGAGGCATTTTATTTCTAACTATAGGATGGCATATTTGTGATCTCAGTTAATTACAGGCAATACTGAATAGACAGGGAGATGTCTTGGAAAGTTCAGGGGACTTTCTTCTTGCTCTGATATCATGTTGTCCAAAAGGCATGTCTAAGAACAAACCACTTAAGCCAGATATTGATATATGGAATGTGTTGTGTCAGAAGGGATGTGATGTCCTCTGAGACGTTTCTTGACATTCTCTGTTCTTCATACTTCTACATGACACACTTTCCCTCCACCTCACTTTGCTTGGCCACTCACCTTTAAATTTTGATTTAGATGTTTTTTTCCCAGAGATGGTTTATCTTTGGTGAAGCAATCACCAAGATGGGATTAGCAGCCTTCCCTGGGGGTTCCTTCCCACTTTTTACTGTTTATTGTTATTACTGATTTACCTGCCTTTGGTCCTCACCAGGCTGTAAGATCCTCGAAGATGGGACTCATGCTTTCCCACAGCCCAGCCCTCCTGTACCAGCTGCCCAAGACCTGTAAGCCCAGAGGTGTAAGTGGGATGGTCAATGGAATGTGTGGATAGGGGTGACGCACAGGAAACCTCATTCTCAGCAGGGCGTGGAAGTGGGACAAAGGAAATCTAGGTACCTACTTTTGAAAAATGGTGTGTAAGCATCTGTGTGTCCATTGTGGTGAACATTTTTCCATGGTATCTGAGAAGTCATCATCACCAACACTGAAAATAGAATTTGCTAAGTCGAAAGAAAAAAAATAGTTGCTATTTATTTGACAGTGCAATTAAAGTCATCTATGAGAACTGATTATTCTGAAATTCTATGCAGTATCATTATTTATATAAAATTCTTTTTAAATATCGTTGTAAATTTGGAGTAATTACAGCAGGATACTCTGCGCATGTTTCACTGCTTGCTCCTGGAGAGTGTCTAATTGCAACTCAGAAAAATAGACTGTGCTAAGGACAATCACTGTGTTATGATCAGGCCCTGGTCTGAGACCATTTATATCCAACTGAGATAGAATCGGAGAGGATTTCTGCAAATAACTGACCTGGGTTTTAAAGGATAAGAAGAGGGAATTTCAAGCCCAAGGATAGTATCTGAAATCTCTAGTTCCCACAGAGTAATGACACCTGGTTCTATAAGTCTTAAGTGAAAATCCATTGCATTACTTGATAGTCACATCTTATATCCCAAAATGTACTGAATAAATACCCTGTGTGCCATTTCTATCTATGTCACCACATTTGCATACTCAACTATCTTCCTTCCTCTCTCCCCTCTTCCTCCCTCCCTCCCTTTCTTTCATTCCTTCTTTCTTTCTTTCTCTCTTTACTTTCTTTTTCTTTCTTTCTTTCTTTCTTTCTTTCTTCTTTCTTTTTCTTTCTTTCTTTTGTCTCTCTGTCTCTCTTTCTTTCTGTCTCTCTTTCTCTGTCTCTTTCTCTCTCTGTCTCTCTTTCCTTTTTTCAGGACATTACCTGTTGATTCTTGGCAAGGTCAAGAATTTGGTGGACACACTTAAAGAAGAAAGGAATCTTCAGCTAAAGTGTCTACGATCCGTTCAGATTTGGAGGGCATGGATCTTCTGACAGTAGGGGCCATTCTAGGATTTTTCGGTTGAAGTTGAGTGAGAATTTGGTACATGGAAGGGGATGGATGACTCTAAGGGCAGAGAAAGGAAAATCAAGCGAGCTGAAAAAGGAAGCACAGTGGTAGAGACCGACCGACTTCACTCATGACCATTCAACAATGTGTTGGCTTGTGTAAGGCTGTGGAGCTCATTAGAGGATTTGAAGATGTTCAACCTTACAACATACACAGTGACTGTGTGTCCTAGATATAGCACAATTTCTCCAGGGACTAGAGGGAACACAAAAGTGAGGCTGAGGAGAAGGAGGTAAAAAAAATTGATAGAAGGTTATTTTGCCTAAATCAGGATGACCTCAGAGGAGCTTGGATTAGGTTGGTGCAAAAGTAATTGCAATTTTTGCCATTTCTTTTAATTTGCTACATATTCTATTGACCATTCCAGAGGTACAGCTGTACCTAACCTATTGGGTTGGTGAAAAAGTAATTGCAGTTTTAACCCACTAAATCTAGGTCTAACCCGTTTAGATTCAGTGGGCTTTCTTCAAATAGACTGTGCTGATCAGGTAGATGATAATAGAATTTGCAGAAAGCAGAAACTGGACCCCTTCCTGACACCTTACGCTAAAATTAACTCCAGATGGATTAAACACTTAAACATAAGACCTAACACCATAAAAGTGACCACTTCAAGCACAAGCAAGATGACGAGACACAAAATGGCAACTGAGCACATACCACAGCAAAATGAATAAAGGAGAGGAACACACAAGTAAAAGACAGAGGCAGACTCAATCTGAAAGAAAACACAACTGAATAAAAGGAAAATGCTCCACAAAACTCAAAAGTCTAGAAATTAATAAGTACCTGAATATAAAATCGGCACTCAAAGACAAATGATAAACTGTAGAATGAGATGAAAATGGAGATTGCAGAGCTAAAAAAACAAACTGAGGAGCAAAACACCACCACAAATGATCAAAGTAAATGAATTAGAAAGAATAGCCCCAAAATATTATACCTAACCTAGTGCTATGGTTTGAAGGTGCTCCCCATCACCAAGCTTATGTGCTGGAAACTTAATCCCCGGTGCAACAGTGCTGAGACGGGGCACCTTTTACAGGTGACTAGGTCACAAGGGCTCTGCCTCCATGAATAGATTAATGCTGTTATAGAGGGAGTTGGCAAGTTATCCTGGCAAAAGTGAGTTCAGCCCTCTCTTGCTTGTTCTTCCTCCTTCCACCATGGGATGATACAGCAGGAAAGCCATAGCCAGATGCTAGCACCCTGATATTGGACTTTCTAGCCCGCAGAACTGAGAAATAAATTTATTTTCTTTATAAGTTACCAAGTCTGTGGTATTGTTATAGCAACACAAAATTAACTAAGGCACCAAGTTTTTTTCAGAAATAAATTTAACAAGCAAATATTCTAAAATGAGAAAGAACTTAAGAAATAAAGCACCCATGAATCCTTCTGGTAAAAAAACAAAAACAAAAACAAAAACCCACTACTCAACAATGAGATTAACAAACTAGGGATAAGCCCTGACTCTACTTAAATATAAAACTAAATCATAATAACAACTGTATACTCCTAGACTCATTCATACTTGACATTATAGCCAACTGAATTGATCTCAACCATAAACATATTTGTACACAAAATTATGACCTACATTCAGAAATTAGCCTACCTTCCATAAATGGGCAAGTACACCTAAAAATTAAATGACCTATAAATTCACTTGGAAGTCTTAATTTTCTCAAAATCAACATGCTTAAAAATCATTGCCACACCCCAAACGTGTTCTCTTCTAGTCTTTCTTATCTCAGTAAGTAGCACTGGAAACTACCTAATTATACTAGCCAGAAAGTGAAGTCATTCTTCTTTCTTTCTCTCCTATCTCTCTTCTCCACTTCTCTCATTCAAGATATTACCATATCCAACTCATTCTCTTCCTATATATCCCATTCCTATCTGCATTTCTCCTGTTCACTTGCCTTATAAATTCAGGCCACGATCATTAATAACCTATATTGCTACAATTTTTTTGTGGATGCATAAACTAGATAAGCTTTCTCAATATCTGTTTCAACCTCCTCCTGGTAGGCTTTCCTGTACTTCCAAAACTGAAAAGCTGAAAATTACATTTCCCGCACTCTCTTGCCAATGAGATTTAGCTTCTATCAATCACAGCCCTGGAGAGAGAGGCAGTAGATCTAGTAGACATAGTGTGGGAACAATTTAGGTAGAGGCTTCCAAATGAGTAGATCACAGTTCAAGCAGTATGTTGCTAGAGTCAACGGACCGAGCAGCAACTTGCTGATCTCCAGATCATGGCTAAAGTGGTGTGGTCAGCACCAGGGACAGCAGCTTGATGATTTTATTTTCCCTTCACCTGATTCCTGACAAAGGTGAGCAGTGCCCTTGGTGGGCCAGTTCCAAGGTACTACTCTAGAGTCAATCCTAGAGAGGAAGCCTAAGTCTGCTCCTCCAGCCCTTTCACAGATTTTGTAAGCACTTTATTCACTCTATGAAATCCCTTTCTTTTTAAAAGAGCTGATGGCTTTTCATGACCTCAGGGCGGCTTCTTCTTAAATTAGCTAATGGCTTTCCATTTTAGGGTGGTCCCAAGACAATCTTTGTCTTTATGATAGTCACAGAATTTGTTATAAAGCACAAATTGTATCACATCACTCCTCTACTTAAAATCACAAAATACCCATCAAAATAAAGTCCTAACTGTTCAACATGATTGTGGTAGGCAGAATTTTGGCTCCCACATCTGGGTAGGCCTAATCTAATCACATGAGCCCTCAAAAACAGTTTTTTCAACCAGCAGTAAAAGAAGAAGTCAGAGAGAATCAAAGCACCAGAATTTGACACATCATTGCTGGTTTGAAGATGGAGGGGCACACAATGCAAAGTATAAGAAAGAAGAGAATCCTGACACCATTGTGACTGTACCTGCAAAGTGTTTCTCCTCCAGAGACTCTGATATAGAAAACAGTTCTGCTCACACATTGATTTTGGCCTTGTGAGACCCTAAGCAGAGAACCCAGCTGAGTCACACTGTGCCCAGACTTCTATCCCACAGGACTGTGGAACACTAAGTAGGTATTGCTTTAAGCCATTAAGTTTATAGTAATTTATTATAGCAGCAATAGAAAATGAATATAATAAGTATAAAAAACCCTTCATGATCTGGTTCCTTTATAACTTTCCAACCTTATTTTATGCCATCATCATTACCATTTTCTGTACCTTTCTTTCTACTTGTTTAAATCTTAAAATCAATGTTTATTTATTAATTTGTAGGTAAGGCCAGCAGACTTTTACAGACAGGTTAGGCTTTGGATGTGGGCTCTGAGAAATATTCACTATTGAATACAAAGGAAGAAAGAGTATTCGAGTTGTGATTTCACTATACTGAATACATTCCCTCAAAAGTTACATAAATAAAAATCATGATTTTGAGATAAACTGCTTTCTCCCAATTTCCTTATTTTCTACTTATCTTTAAGCAGGAAAAATTAGTAAATATAAGAGATCATGATTTTACAAAATGTCCAGGAAGTTTTAGAAGGCAATTCTTTCCTAATCTTTCAGCTTACATATTTTATTCATTATGCAAAAGTCCATCCAAACTGAACTATACTGCATGCATTGTATGTCTAAGCTTTTCTTAGCATTAGTTCCAATGTCTTCCTGAAGTACACTCTGAAGAGGTAGATGGTTTCTGCTGACTAAGCATTCTTCAAAATTAATTATCTCAATTTCCATTCTACCAATCAGTATCTTCATCTGACTATTAACAAGTATTTAATATTCATAACCCCTACTTCTGAAGTGGGCAAAATGTTATAAACCTACTTTGGAAAATATTACCGATAAGGATGGATTACTATCATCAAATGATAAAACGTAAAGTATGCCGTATTTGTGTTCAGAAATTCTCTGGTCCATTTCATCATGACCTTCTAACAGAAAATGGCCCATCAGAAGTAAAATGAAATTTACTACAAACAGCATAAAAGGCCAGCATAACCACGTGGGCAACTGAGAGTGATAAATGGAAACCAAATGTTAGCTGCAACCTTGTGAAGAATTACCACCCACAGGCAAACTGCTGTGTTTTTTTCCTCCTTCTTATTAAATACAAACACCCACTGAGAGAAAAGCTTCTTTCAACTTTAGGGGTCTTTGAATCATAAGCAGTTAGAAATCAGGCTACCAGTAAAGCGGAGTGGAAGGTGATACTAATAAATAGGAAAACAGAGAATGAAGCCATCCGTGATGGAACCAGTCTAGCTCTACTCCCAGTGCAAATAAGCAAGCCTTCCTACACTCAGGTCCTGGTCCATGGCACACCGACCTAATTACATAACAGCAGATTTTAGTAGCATGGTGGTCAGGTTTAGGAGAGGTATGCCTCTTTCTCCTTCTTGCCAATCCTCAATCTTGATTCCCAAGACCTGGGGGCATTTCCTCGATCACAATTCACTCATGTATGACTCCAAAATAGGAAGATGTGGTACACTATTTGAAAAAGACTACAAGTTCCCACCATATTTCTTAGTCTGTGTTTGTATTTATTATAAAACCTAAAACTCAAAGATGGATAGAGGCAAAAGATTAATTTGTTCTCAGTTTTGATTAGCCTTATAAAAGATCCTAACTAAATAAAACAAATAGTATATATTTTACATAATTTTTAAGGAAATTATAAAATGAAACTTTGCCTAGAATCAGGGACTTTTCAACAGCAGAAAGCTTTCATATTTGAACATTAAATCTCCAAATCCACAATCTTTAGGAGGATCCTAGAGAAAAATAAGGGGATTTATATTTTCTGCAGGTGCCTACACCACAATGGGATCATAAATATCCCGGAAGTACTCTATTTATTCCTTACAACTGTCTAGAGGTGTATTCATGGGCTGCTTATGTAGTTGTCACAAGTTAACAATTCTGTTAATCTATCATTCCTCAAATGCAAAACCATATTGAATCAACTGAAGTCTTTACTCTCGGTAATGCTATATTACTCCAAAATAAATTCCTAATACATATATATCTCTCTTTTTAAGAAAAGTAACAAATAAAACATGAAAAATCCCAGGTGGTTCACTTGGTTAAACCAAATCTTGGAGTTTAATTAACTAAAAGAAAAACATTTATTGAGTTTTTTTCCCAAGGCATTGGGAGGGATTCAAAAGTATATTCAAAACATCTTCTGATTGCTGTTATCTAATGTCTCTTGCTATAGTATGCTTTTTCACTTTTGATATGGCATCATATCCTGGGACATCAGAGAAACCTCCTTAACATTTTACAACTGGGACTTTACAAACAAACAGTTTTCTCAAGGTCACAGTTACTAACATTCCATTTATTAAAATACATAAGCATCACATTTTACAGGTAGAAGGAATCTTAGTAAAGCATTTATTACATACTTTACAGATGTAAAAATTGAGACCCAGTTTGTTAACCCAAAGCCTTATAGCTAGTGAAAGGAAGGGTGGAGATTAGAACTCAGGTTTTATTCTGAGACTATCACTGTTTTAGTTTCATCATCTTAGTGGTTTGCTGCAATAATAAATACTGTTCTAGAAATTCTTTTCTCCTTCCTACATTTCAAATGTCCCTTTTCAATATCTCTCCAAGGGATCTCATTTCTCTTATTATCACCTACACTTGAGTAGTCCTAAAAATTCACTCCTAACTCTCTTTTCTTTTTATGAGTTCCACCACAGAGCTCATTCTCCTACTTAGCTGAAGTCATAGATGTTTCCCACTTGTCTTCCTCAAATATCTGCATTTCACCTACCTCCAGAATTATTTAGGGTCACCTTTAACACATATAACAAAGTATCTTGAACTGAATTTAGTATTTTCCATTTAGTTTTTCAACAGGGCTTAAGTCATGAAACTACATTTGTTTTAACCCACTGTTTCTTAAATTCAATTATCAAAAATTATCTAGTAAATGGATAAATAGAACATGATCTATTCATATGACAGAACACCATAGAGCAGTTAAAAGAATGATTTTAATCCATATTTATCAGCATGATGCACCTCTGCTCCAAACTCAGAGTAAAAATTGATAAAATGTAAAAGCTTGTAATCTAAGAAAATACAGCTCAGGCTCAAAAATGATAAGCATCTCCATGGACCAGAAACTGAACAGAAATACAAATCATAGAACTAAAACCACAGACCTCCAAGCTAGAAATCTAGAGCAGCATTAGCAGTAAGGAGTTCAGGTTCTATAAGACAAAGGAGATTAATGTGCTCCATGGGAGGCAGGGGAACTACGAGCCAGGTTCCCTGCTTGAAGTAGGGGTATAATTGGGTGATGAGAGTCTGTGTATGAAATAAGGATGAAAAAAGAAAACTTGTGCAGATCCACTGCCTAAGGCTACCTTTGCAGAGCAATGATTCTAAGTAAAAGAATAAAAAGTTAGCTCCCACCAGGAATTGAATCAAATCACCTGGTGCTTAAGACTAGGAATATGCACTATCTTTGTAATTATTTCAGGACAGGTTCTCCAAATTCCATTATAAGAGCTGGTTCTGGACCAGGAGTTAGGGGAGCTGTTCAGAGGCAAATGCAAAACCATTAGACAGGGAGAGGCACGTTTCAGCAGAAAGACAGAACAATCCAAAATGTGTATGTTCTAAAAACTGATAAGCAAACAAAAAATAATGAAGCAAAAACTGGTAGAACAAGTAAAAATAAACAAATCCAGAATTATAGATGGAGAAATCAATACTCCTTTCTCAGTAATTGATAAAACAAGCAGATAGAAAATTGTTAATGATATAAAAGACCTGAATAACACTAACAACTTGACCTGGTATTTATAAACATACCAACCAACAATATCAGAATACATATTTTTTTTCTCTAGTGCATATGAGATAGTGACCAAGAAAGACCATATTCTAAACCAGAAACATACCTCAAACATACCACAACAACCTTTAAAAGAATTGAAATAGTATGAAGTACATTCTCTGATTATAATGAAGTTATGTGAGAAATAATTAACGAAAGATAAGGAAAATCCCTGGAAAGAAAAAGAAAATATCTGGAAAATAAACAACACACTTGTAAATAACCCAATGAGTCAAAGAGGAAGTCACAAGATAAATTAGAAAATATCTGAATTCAATGAAAATTAAAAATTAAAATTAAAAATATAACAAATCCCAAATTACAGAATGTATCTAAAGCAGTGCTTAAAGGAAAATTTATAGAATTAAATGTTACAATAAAAAGAACAGTATCTAATCAATGATCTATGCTTAAAAATCTATAATAAAAGATGAGCAAATTAAATCCAAAGCAAGAAGAAGAAAGAAACTAATAAAGATATGAGCAAAAATCAATGAAATACAGAAAAAGAAACAGAGAAAACTCATAACATCTGAAGCTGGTTCTTTAAAAAGGTTAGTAAATTTGATAAACCTCTAGCTGGACTGATCAAGAAAAGATGATGCCAATATTGAGACTATAAGAGGGGACATCACTACAGACCACATAGACATTAAAGGCTTAGGATAGGTGAATACTATGAAAAACTTTATGCTCACAAATTCAACAACTATGATTAAATGGATGAATTCCTTCAAAAATACAAACTACTAAAGCTCACTCAAGGAGAAACAGATAACTTGAATCATGCTATATTCATTAAATAAATTTAACTAATAGTTAAAACCTCCAGCAAAGGAAACACCAGGCTCAGGTGGCTTCACTGGTAACAGGCTCAGATGGCTTCACTGATAAATTCTACAACATATTTTAGAAGAAAATAACACTGTTCCACACAAACTCTTCCAGAAAAAAAGGAGACAACAGTCATAAATGAGGCCAGCACTACCCTAATATTAAAACAAGACAAAGACATTTTAAGAAAATTACAAATATCACTTATAAGCATAAACACAAAAGTCCTTAACAAAATATTAGCAAATCAAATTCACCAACATATAAAAAAGATAATACATCATAACCAAGTGGGATTTATCTTGGGAATTCAAGGCTGGTTAAAAGTTCAATTAATATAATTTACTATATTGATACATAAGTAAGAAAAATGGTATAGACTTCTCAATAGACGCAGAAGCAGCATTTGAATAAATTCATCGCCCATTCATAATAAAAACTCCAGCAAACTTGGAAGAAGGAAATGTTCTTAATCAAATAAAGGTCATGAACAAAAAATCCTATAGCTAACATCACTTTTAGTGGTATAAAGAATGATTTCTTCCTAAACAAGGAAAAAGGCTAGGGTGTTCTGCTGTTACTACTCGTACTCTAATAATTGGAGGTCCAAGTCAACGTAATAAGGTCTAAAAAACAACAAAAAAGTAGAAAGTCATACTGATTGGAAAAGAAGACATACACTATGCTACGTAACAGACAATATGACTGTCTACAAACAATTTATTAAAAATCTTCTAGAATTAATAAAGTTAGCAAGGCTGTAGAATGCAAAGTCTATTACAAATATCAACTGTAATTCTATGCCTAGCAGTGAACAACTGAATTTGAAATTTTAAAACAGTACTACTTATAACAGGACCAAGATACATAAAATCCTTAAATAAAAAGTAACAAAGTATGTGCAGAATCCTTATATGGAAAATACACAACACCAGTTTTTAAAAGACTACTTCAGTAAATGGAAAGACACACTGGGTTCATGGACAGGAAGACTCAATATTGTTAAGATGTTAATTCTGCCCAAATTGTTCTATAAATTCAACACAATCCTAATCAAAATCCCAGAATAATGTTTCCTAGTCTTCAACAAGCATATCCTAATATTTATACATAAGACAATGAATTAGAACAGCTAAAATCATGTTGAAAAAGATCAAAGTTGGAGGACCCACGCTACCTTAACTGAGCAGTTACTATAAGGCTATAGTAATCAAGAAGGTGTGGTACTGGCAAAAAGACAGAAACATAGGTCAATAAAACACAGAATACAGAAATACAGGCCACCTATATGATTAGTTTACTTCTGACAAAGGTATAAAATCAATTCAATAGAAAAAGGATAGTCTTACCAGTGAATACTGCTGGAGTAACTGGCACCCATATGCCAAAACAAAACACCTAATCCATTTCCTATCCCATATAGGAAAATGAACTATACCATATAACCTAGGTGTGTAGTAGACTATACTATCCAAGTTTATGTAAGTACACTTTACGATGTTTACATAACAAAATCACCTTACAATGCATTTCTCAGAACGTATCCCTGTCATTAGGCAACACATGACTATACTTAGGTGTAAATCATATAAAAGACGTATAGGACTTGTACATTGAAAATTATGAACTGCTAGTGGAAGAAATCAGAGAAAGCCTAGACAGAGAGACATACTGTATTCATGCACTGGAAGATCCCATATACTAAAAAATATTAACCTTCCCCGAATTGATCTATAGGTTTAACAAAATTCCTGTCAAAATTCCAGCAAAGTTTTCTTGTAGACAGAGATAAAATCAGTCCAAAATGTATATGGAAAGGCAAAGGCCCTAAAATAGCTAAATCAATCTTGAAGAGTAAAGTGTGAGGAATCATTCAACATTAATTAAGCTTACTATATAGTCACAGTAATCAAGAGATTGTGATACTGGTCATAGACACGCAACAACAAACATACAGATCATTGGAAAAGAAAAGAAAACCAAATCAAATACACCAAAACAAATATGCTTTTTTCTGGACTGATCAAGAAAAGATGATGCCAATATTGGGACTAAAAGAGGGGACATCACTACAGACCACATAGACATTAAAGGCTTAGGATAGGTGATTTCTGAAAAAGGCACAAAAGTAGTGCAATGGGGAAAAGACAGCCTTTTCAAAGAACAATGCTGAAGCAACTGGACAACTATAGGCAAAAAAAAAAAAAAAAAAATGAACCTCAACCTAAATCTCACACCTTACACAAAAATCAACACAAAATGGATTATGGATGTAAATATAAAAAGTAAAACTAGGGAAAAAAGAAAATGATATCTATGGCCAGGCAAAGAGTTAACACTAAAAGCATAATTCATAAAAGAAAAAACTGATAAATTGAAACTCATTCAAATTAAAAATTTTTGTTCTCTGAAAGGTCATGTAAAAAGGATGAATACACAAGCTACATACCAAGAGAATGAATTTGCAAACCAATACCAACAAATGGCTACTTTCTAAAATATATAAAAAGCTCTCAAATCTCAGCAGTAAAGAAAGAAACAATCCAATTAAAAAGTGAGCAAAAACCATGAAAATACATTTCACCGAAGAGGCTTTAAATATGGCAAAGATGTAACTGAAAAGCTGTTCAACATCTTTAGCCATCAGAAAAATATAAGTAAAATCACAATGAGATATCATTACACACCTATCACAATGGCTACTATTTAAAAAATGATGATAGCACCAAATACTGGCAAGAATGTAGTGAAACTGGATCACACATCTATTGCTGGTGGGAATGCAAAATGGTACAGCCCTTCTGGAGAACAGTTTGGTAGTTTCTTATAAAACTAAATATGCAATTATCATACGACTCAGTGATGGCACTCAAGAGCATTTATTCCAGAGGAATGAAAATTAATGTTCACACAAAAACCTGCACACAAATGTTCATAGAAGATTCTCTTATTCATAAAAACCAAAACCTGAAATCAATCCAGATACTCTTCAGAGGTCTTCCAGATGGTTAAAATAATCCCTCTACACACAATAAAATGCGTAGATAACTCATCCACACACAATAAAACTCGTGTGTGTGTGTGTGTGTGTGTGTGTGTGTGTGTTAGTTCAAGAAGTCTGAGTAAGATCATTGGACAATATCAACATTAAGATTCTGGTTGTGATATTGTACTGTGGTTCTGCAAAATTTTACAATTGAGAGAAACTAGGTAAAGGGTATATGGGATCTTGCTGTATTCTTCTTGCAAATGCATGTGAATCTACAATTATCACAATAAAAATTTCAATTAAAAAGAGGCTACATACTACATGATTCCATTCATCTGACATTCTAGAAAAATCAAAACAGCAGGGACAGAAAACAGATCAGTGGTGGCCAGAAGGTAGGTGTCAGGGAGGAGAGTTGAGGAATATGAGATGTTTTTGGATGGTGGAACTGTTCTATATTCTGATTATATTGGTGGTTATATGCCTACAGTGTTTGTCAAAATTCAGAAATGTACACTAAAAGGGGTAAAATTTATGTCACATACTTCAATCAATCTGCCTTTAAACAAAGGACACTACTAAAAGATAGCAGGACTGATAAAGAAAAAATGGAAAGGCAGAAATAGACTACTATGAATAAAAAAGAGATGAATATTGATATAATACATTTTTAAAATCACAAAGACTTTCAATATAGAATAATGTTGAAGATCTATTGTTAAATGAAAAAGACAAGATGTAGTACAGAGTGTACTGTTTTGGGACCATTTGTGTACAAAAATTACACACTAAATAGCAATGGAAACTATAACAAGAAAATAGTATCAGTGGCTGCTGGGGGCCCAAATGCTTGAGTATATACTAAGGATACAAATAGGAAGAAGACTTAACTTTGTGGTATACATTCTTTTACAATTTCCAGTCAGGTTCCATGTGGAAGTATTGCCCATCCAAATGAAAATTAAATATAATAATTAAAAACTAAAACACCTACCCCCAAATCATAAGCTTATAAATGACTATTAAATGTTAAATCTAAATGAAACAATTATTTAGTAGAAAAAATATGAAATCACCAACTCAATTCATTTTATGAAGCTAGTGCAACCTTCATAAAACCAGACAAGAACCACAAAAAATTACAGGCCAATTTTACATATGAAAATAGATGGAAACATCCCAAATAACATTATAAAATTGAATTCTACATGTTTAAAAAGAAAATTTAATATTTCCCAACCAAGTTGAATATACCAGGAATGCAAAGATGGTTCAATATCTGAAAATGTATCATATTAAAATGAAGAGCTATAGAAGAAAACATGCTCATCTTAATACAAAAAAAAAATGCTACAAAATTCAATGTCCACTTGTTACAAAAGAAACTCTTAGAAAAACAGATGGAAACTACCTGAACCTATCAAAACGCTATAGCAAAAGTCAGCATTCATAACGAAATACTACATATTGAAACTTTAGACACATTCCCTGTGAAGTGAGGAAAAAGATAAAGATGACCTTTTTTACTATTCATTTTTAATATTATACTGGAGGTCATATCCAAGAAAATAAAGGTATATGAATTATGTATAGATATGACTGTCTCCATAGAAATCCAACAGAAAATAAAGATTAACTACTCTGTATATAAGACTGACAGATACATGATCACCATAAAAAAATCAATGTCATTTCTATAGAGCAACAACAATCAATTAGAAACGATAATAGAAAAAAAATGATTTCACTTCAAATAGCAACAAAATGTTTAAGATACCAAAAAGAAACGTAACAAAGATGCACAAGGCCTTTGCAAGAAAATTAGAAAACATTACTGAAGGAAATAAAAAATGTTCTGAGTTAAATGAAAAAGCATTCTGTGTTCACAAATAGGAATATATAATAGCATCACAATGTAAATTCTTTCCAAATAAGTCAATAAAATTTAATGTAATCAAAATCCAAATTACAACAGAATTTTTGTAGAACTCATAAGCTGAACCTAAAGTTCATATGGAAGAGAAAAGGGGCCACAATAACTACAACAATCTGAAAAGCAACAACAAGCTAGGGAAACTTACTCTTATCGGGAATTAAGACTTAATATGAAGTATTTTACCAATGTTGTAATAGTACAAGGGATGGACAAATACACCAATGGAATAGAACAGGGTCCTGAAACAGAAACATACATATAAAAAATAAGACATATGACAGATGTGGCATTGCAGATCAGTGGTAAATACCAATTATCCATATGGGGGAAACCCTCAGATCTCTATTTAATACTATACACAAAAATAAATTCCAGGTAGATTTAAGTCATAAATGTAAAAACACCTTTAGAAAAAAATTAGGAACTTATCTCAAGTGAACTTTGGGGGAAAATAGGTTTCTTTAAAAAGATGCAATAAGAATAAACCATAGAGTTAAGGACAGACAAATCAGACATTAGTTGCATCTAAAATTTGCAGGTTGAAAAGCCACAGTATAAGGGAAGAAACTGCAATTCAACTAACAAATAATTATAAAATGCTACTTTATATTTTAATGGAGATATAAAATATGAAAAATAGACACGAAGGATACATATCAAATTTCTGCTAGTGGTTACCTCTTGGAGTAAGAAACAGGACGGAGAGCAGTAGAAAAAAGGTACTCCAATTTTATGTATAATATTATTTCTTTTTAATGAAAAATAAACTCAAAGTAAAATAAAATATTAACTATCTTCTGTTCTGAACAGCATAAACATGAATGTTTTATTACTCTCAGTATTCTTTAGTATTGTTTTACTGACAAAATGCAAACAAAAATAGAAAAGATAAAACTGTCCCCAAGCCCTGATCAAAACAAAAGTTCTGACAGCAAAGATAATTTCCTGCAAGCCCATGATTTGGGAGGGCTGGCTCTCACTCTCTTTCCTTTGCAAGTATACGCAAATACTTGTATATAACTCCAATCAAGATTAGGAAGGTAGCCTGTCTTCTGCTGGTCTGGGAAAGTGGCAAAAAGTCAAAATAAAGTCCAAGGTAACTGGAATGACAAAGGCCGTAAGCAATAGGGAAAGCTAACATTTCAGAGGCTCTCCATGGTGCACCAAGGAGAATGCCCCTTTTGTTTCTCCTCAGACTCACAGCTGAATGTGAGGAGCGCTGTGTCACGGCCCTTGTCAGAGGATGATGGAGCATGGCAATATGGAGAATCCCAGGAGACTCATGTCCAGTATAGAAATGTTCCTTCACAACAGCAGGTCCTCTGTCTGGAAGGAATATGAGGTAACGGACACAGCACACTAAGATTTCTCTAGCATCTAAGACAAAATAAGCCTTCATTGAGGTGGTGTCCAAATACAGGCTGCTGCCTGCTCTCACAATAACATGGAGATACAATCAGCTCTATTTAGAAAAGCCATTAGTTTTAAGCAGGGAAAAACATACTCTCCATATTTTAAAAAGCATACCACTAATGACAATCAAATCAGCATTTGAGGAATTCCTAATGTAATCCTTGCCATCATGAAGGATTTCCCAGGACATAGTTTAGGGATTACTCAAGACAAACAGAAAAGAAAAGTAAAGGCAAAGAAAAGCCTCTAAGAAAACCTATTTCTGGCTTTGCCACTGTCTCTGACGATAGCACTTCCTCCTTCCATCAAATAATCGTTCAGTGGGGCTATGTTTCTTATGACTCCTCCTTATGATAAGCAAAATTTTAAAGTCTGAAAAGACACACTAAATCAATGCATTTACTTCCTACCACTGTCCTCAAAAACAAAAAGACATCATTGAGTCCCCAAAGTTACATGATATGTTGATTTCTAAAAGTTGGATTTTTTTTTCTTTTTTTCTCTTTAAAATTAAACAGAGGATGACTGTGTATTAGGTAAGCACTAAAGAAGCAATTTAAATTCAATCTCTCAGAGGAAATGGAGAGAGAAAGTAAACACAAAATGAAAGGAACACTGAAAAATACAAGCAATGTGGATAGACAGCTGATAAAGGGCAAGGCAAAAATAAGAAACACGTACACTTTACTATGTGCCAGACTCACACACATGGGTCTTTCTTTCTAAATAATATTTCTATACCCTCAGAGTATAGAAATATCATTTAAAAAGAAATACCTTTCTTTCTCTCTAAATGATATTTCTATACCCTCAGAGAAATCAGGGCTATAAATACCAGACAAGAAGTACAACTTCACAATGTGTTTTCTGAGGACCAGTTCAAATTCTAGAGTGAAATTCAGTCTTAATATATATATAATCCCTCTAAAAAGACATAAGCAACCTCCACCACACGTGTCCCGCATGACTACAGCTCAGTTATTAATTAAGTCTCTGGGCCTCTCTCAGCTTCTTCTTCTGTGTACAAACCAGAATCTCTCCACTTAACTTCCCAACTTGAAACCTTTCAATGATTTCCCACTGCCTGTAAGAATAAACCCTACTGTCCCAGCACAGCATACCAAAGTCTTTCATGGCCTGCCCTGTTTCTTACCTTCCTCCCCAGCATAAGATGTATCATTAATTCCCACTTATTATTACTTTTTTTTTTTTTTCAGACAGAGTCTAACTCTGTCACCCAGGCTGGAGTGCAGTGACACAATCCCGGCTCACTGAAACTTCCACCTCCTGGGGTTCAAGTGATTATCCTGCCTCAGTCTCCCCAGTAGCTGGGACTACAGGCATGCACCACCACACCTGGCTAATTTTTTGTATGTTTAGTAGAGACAGGGTTTCACCATGTTGTCCAGGCTGATCTCCAACTCCTGACCTCAAGTAATCCACCCACCTTGGCCTCCCAAAGTGTTGGGATTACAGGTATGAGCCACCACGCCCAGCTCCCACTTTTCACTAGTTATATCAAACTGTTGTGTGCCTTTACTTTCCATGTACTCACATCTGTCTAGAATATTCTCCTCTCACCTTCACCAGATTAACTCAATCATTTTCTAGGAAAGTACCCTCTTCCAGCAGACCTAGTGCTCTCAAAGTACAAACTGAATATTCAATCATCTTACTGAACAGTTGCTATACTGCCAGACACCACTCTAGGTACTGGTGAGATGGAAAGGTACAAAACAGAAAAAGTCCCTACTCCTACAGAGCTTACAGTACTGTGGGGGGAGACTGACAATATACAAGAAATATAAGTCAGTCGTTGATAAATGACAAGAAAAATATTAACAAAATGAGGGTAAGAGAATTACGGGAGATAGAGGTGTGCTATTTTACATCAGGTGAGGAGAGAAAAAATCTTGGATAAGGTGTCAGTGAGGGAGAGAATGAAGCAGGTATCCTGGTGCATTCCAAACAGGGAACAAATTGCAAGGGCCTATGGAGGGAGTGTGCTCGACGTGTGTGAAGAATAGCAAGGAAGCCTTCTGTTGTTTTATTTTTATTTATTTGCATTTTTTTTGAGATGGAGTCTTGCTCTGTCACCAGGCTGGAGTGGAGTGGCGTGATCTCTGCTCACTGCAACCTCCGACTCCCTGGTTCAAGTGATTCTCCTGCCTTAGTCTCCGGAGTAGCTAGGATTATAGGCACACCCCACTATGCCAAGCTAATTTTTGCATTTTTAGTAGAAACGGGGTTTCACCATGTTGGTCAGGCTTGTCTCAAACTCCTGACTTTGTGATCCACCTGCCTCGGCCTCCCAAAGTGCTGGGATTACAGGCATGACCCACTGTGCCTGGCCTATTTTTTAAAAAATAAACTTGAGTTCTTATATACAGGTTGCTCTGAGAAGCATGGGCCTTAAGGGAACAAGGGTGGACTCAGGGAGACTGCTCAGTAGTCTACTCTAATAACACAAGTAGGAGATGATGAAGGATTTGGACTAAAGTGATAGTAAGGAGTAGTCAGATTCTATACATAGTTTTTGAAAGTAGAACCGAAAGGGAAAAAAAAAACAGACTAGATGTGGGGTGTGGGAGAAAAAAAAAATCAAGAATGACTCCAAAGTTTTTTCCCTGAGCAACTGGAAGAATTGAAAAGAGGAGGAAAACTGGCAGAGCAGTACATATGGCACATGAGGCTGGGGGCGAAGGAAGCAGGGAAAGGGAAAAGGGAGGGTTTCAGAAGTTCAGTTTTGGACACATTAAGTTTAAACATCGAGATAGAAGTATCAAATAGGCAGCTGGAAATCACAGTCTGGAATTTAGGGGCAGATCACAGCTGGATGTATTTTAGCAGTTATTAGAATACAGAAAGCATTTAAAGCCGCAGGACTGGCTAAAAGTGTGTAGGAGATGAGTACAGAAGAGAAGAGATCCAAGGACTAAGTCCTGGGGTAAGTCACATTTTAGAGGTTGAGAACATGAAGAGGGCCCAGAAAACGAAATCTATCTCTAGCTTAGCTTCTTGAGAGTAGGCACTATTTTTGTTTTGTTTTGTTTTGGTCTCTTTAGCTTCTAGCCCAGTGCCTCTTGGTCCTTAGTAGGTATTCAGTAAATAAATTAAACTGTCTTTTGAAACCCAGCTAGAATCTAGAGTTATTTCCTAGAAGTTCTCCTGGTAAGGCATGAGGGTCTAATAATTAAAATATGACCAGCCCAGTAAGGACATCTTTCCAGCTACCTGCAGCACACACTGAACTTATTTGGAAAAAGTATACCACGCCACTGCTACATAAGCTACTAAGAGACATGGCACAGATGAAGGCTTTAAAAGAAAGAGTCCACTGATTGGAAAAGCAAACAGTATGACGGTCAAAGGCCAAGAATCAGAAAACGGACTTTTCCTCTTCTGTTGTTTCACAAAATAAATAAACATAAAACATATGACTGATTGCTCAGTTTTTTGTTAGTGCATTATTGCCATAACCAGCTACAGAGGCTAAACTTCCAGCTCTACCTATCAGTAGAAGGCAATAAAAAGGATAACTAAGCATCTGTAAGAAATTATAAAGCTCTTAATAAGTATGTCTCCCTTCAGTCTCCTAAACATTTTATTCTTTTCATCATAAAAATTCAAATGATTCAGATTTTGCATTTCATCCTGGGATAGGAAAACAGATATGTGAATCTCTGGATCATCTTTAAAGTCTTCTATTGCCAAAATGACTAATCACATAGAAACAGATGTGTGTGAATAATCCAACTGACTCACAAAATAACTTTGCTACCATAAAGGACATTCAACTGATCATGTCGGCTCTTTATTCATAACCTCAAAGACATGTTGGGTAACTTTTCTTACTTTATGTCAAAGTTAATTAGAGCTATTTCATGTTTAACTGACACGAGAGGGAAATGAAAGGAGGAAGAAAAGCTCAGGGAAACAAACTAGGAAGGCTGTAGTGGAAATAAGAATTTACAGGAAAATTGAGCTGAACATTGATTTTTAAAAAAAAATTTCATTAAATGAAAAGCAATGTTTTCTCCAAATAAATGGATACCTCCATCCTACCTGTAAACTAAAGTTCAGTTTTATATGCGACACTGAATGATGCAGAGTGTCAAATTCCACCTTTTAATAACTATACACAGTATTACATGCTATTCATTGGCATTTTAGAAAGAGATTATGGATATAATTTTGAAGAGAAAGAGAGAAGTATAATACTAATACTCTGTTTATATATCACTATTTCATAACAAATGCATACTTTATAACAAATGCATTTTGATGCAGTTTCCTCTGCTCTTATTCATCACTCACTCTGCCATCAGCATGAATACTATTATAGTACCTTTTTAAGAGCCTAATACTTCCTGGCATATTGCAAGGGCTCAAAAGACATTTGCTGAGTAAATGGGTAATTCCACCAGGGGACTTGTATGAACAACTACTAAGGAACAGGTGTTATAGTAGATATATGCCAACTTTGGCTGTCCAGCATCTGAATGCCCTTCTGATTGGTAGAAAACCAATGATAGGTGAGAAGCAGAAAGCACTTCCTACTATAGAAACTGAAGAGGATCAGATATTCTCTTTCTCCATTCCTTGGAAGCTGGAACATGGGAAGCTGATATAAGCCTAACTATAACTGGGATTCTAAATCTTAAGGAGTAATGCAAAGGCACAAGGTCTAACAGATTATTCACAACAGATATATAAGAGCAAGTAAGTCAAAAGCATGGCTGTATGTGTCTGAGGGCAATGAAGTCCACCAGCTTACTAAAGACTGTAAAATGACCAGCGTCAGAAGCATATTGTTTGTATAGTGAGATACAGAAACCTTGGCTGTACCCTTCTTCCCATCAATCCTACTCAAGTCTAACTTTCTAATCTTTTCTATTCTGTAAGCGACATAGTATTCATTATTCTTTTACTAAATTCCTCTTATACTTTGGTTGGCCAGAATTGATTTCTGCTGTTTGCACTAAGAAATTGGTACCAAAGAGTGGATTATACGCAATAGTCCCTCAGGTAATTAAGGGCAATTTAGGATTGGTTTCTGGCCTAGAAGAGGCCAGTAAATATCATATTGGTGTTCATGGAAGGGATTCTGTATGTCCTTGACATGGAGTAATGAAATAATTGTCACATGGAATGTTTTAGAGAGTGCTGTGCTGTGCTGGTGATTTAGAGAGTGCTGTCAAGAATAGAACAATATGCGGGGCATGAAGAATTCAAAACTATGAGGTAGGGCATCTGCTATTCTAAGCACACAAGATAGCTTAAAGAAAATGTTATGGCCAAATCCCCATAAACTATGCTTTAGGTATAGGCTGAAATGCAGGTACTGTTAAGAAAATGATCTTTTTTCTCTTACAAAACTAGAGCTGAGGTAACCAGAAAAACAAATGCACAGGGTTTGGTGCTCTAGGTTGTTGAAGTACAAGTCAGTTAAATTTGCATACATATTGAGACTATTACATATATGTTGGAGAACTGATGAGAAAACAAAGAGAAAAAAAGAGAATTGGAATGGAGGTATACAGGAAGATTCTAAGGAGATGAGTAAGAATACCCTAAATCTCTAATTCTCACTTAGGCCCCCCTTGCTAACTGGGTAGCCCCTCCCCCATTGTCAAATGAAACATATTTTCTTGCTTGCAAAGGCAGTAAAATCCCCTGCCTGAGGGAATTTCCTTTCAAGAGTAAACTTATTCCCCATTGGCTTGACCCTTCCATACATATAATCTGTTCTACTAGCTCAGATAACAGTATGCTCAGTAGGGTTAATTACAAACCACCAAAAGAATTGCAAGGCTTTTGTTTTTTACATGGACAAACATACAGAGAATAAGTATGATAATGGAGATTATTATTATTATTATTGTGTTACTTGTGTCCTTCTACCTGTTCTCCATTACAAACTCTAAAAGGACCCAGAAGACATTTCCTACTCCAAGACCTTGAAAATATATTAGGTAGTAAAGCACCCATACATCTGAAAAACATTTTATAGGTCAGGGATGCAGATAGGATATACTGAAATCAGGTTGCCCATTTCAATTTAATGAAAGATGGAAGAAGTCAAGCAGTGGCATTCAACCACTAGTGCATGGGAAAGTAGGCATAATTACATAAATAGTAAGGCCAGAACAGTAAGTAAAATAGTCTGAATGCATGAATCTTTTGCAGTAGCTAATTGGTCATGGAGTCTTTACGATTAGAATAAATAGGTGGTCTATGAATCCTTTTCAACAAAAACACTGAAGCAAAAGCAACACCACTTCCCTAAAAGGAAACAGAAAAACATTGCCACCACTAAGAACTGGATGATGATTACTTATCTTATTCCCATTTAGCTCTTTGTTAAGTATGGGTCCTGAAGAACAAATTCTTTGTCAGAGTAGACAGGTCTGCAAACTCAAGGGTAAACATGAAAAACACAATACAGCTCATGATTACATCTAGTGACTAACTTGCAAAACTATTATTTCATACTCCTAGGTTTAGAGGCTTTAGAACCTGAGAGGCGTGTCTGCACTAGTGCTACAACAATTATTCCAACTGGAAGTTGAGACTTCCAAGTACTGAATTTAAGTTCTACAAATTACTAGGAAAAATCACCCCCTACCCCCAATCCCCACTTGAAAAATGGCTTGTCAGCTAAGTAATCTTGACTGTCAAGAAGAAATACATGAAGGGTAATATATGAGTGTGGATGGAACCCAGAGTATCCCTGGTGGTATCTCCTGGTATTACCAGGCCTAGTGGTAAAAAGTAATCTAAGACTACTAAAACCAAATACAGGTAAAACTACCAAGAGTGCAGATTCTACCAGAAAAGATTGAGATCCACCCCTCTCCCCCAACAAACAGGTACAGAATAGTGTCCAACTAAGTTATCTGCAGGTAAAATTAGTTGCAAGCAAAGAGGAAAAGGCAAATAATGGTAGAGGGAAGTCATAAATACAAATTATAGCCTCAGGATCAGTGTAGAAAAATGAGAGCATCAATCCATATTTATATTTTGTACTTTCCTGTTTCATGTAATTATTTATGAACTTTAACTTTCCTTTTCTTTCTTCTCTATTTTTCCCATTATTCTGTAAAAGGTATATACTAGAGTAGTTAAGTTTACAACTGAATCAACAGATTTAAAGATATAGAAATAAAGGAGAAATGAATACCACCCAAAGATCCAAGACTGGGAACTAGATGCAGCAATTCATAAGACTTAGGTTACGCCATTTCAGGAGAAAGAAATGTATTTTCACTTGTGCAAGGAATGCATTAGGGCAGGTAAGAATAATTTTTTAAAATGTAACTATAGGGAAAATGTATGCATAGATACTGAAGTGTCCTAGTATAAGACAATAATACATACTATTTTTTTTCTGAATTGTTCCTATTTGAGGGAAGTCACAAGATCAGAAGAAACAAGATTTTGCCCCACCTGCAGATAATCCATCATCCTATATCTTGAGATGGGGTGTGAGTACATGTCCTAAACACAGCCAGTTGGTCCCATGCAAATTTTTGATTCTTGGGGAATGAAGTAAATAAAGGTGAGTGAGAAATCCCATTAGAATATGAGCTCCATGAAAGTAGGAACTTTATTCCCGTCTATTAACCGCACCCACAACACTGCTAGTCACAAGGTAAGTACTTAGTAAATATTTTTTAAATGGAAGGGAAGAAAGGACAGTGACAAATTATTTTTAGCACTCATGAGGGAATAAAAAGTCCAATGATGCAGCTGCAAGTGTCCAGTGGTAAAGTCCAGCATGTGGTGTCTAGAGATGACAGTGCTAGCAGCAATATATGAAGCACAACAAGTGTTCAAACTATGTTTATCCTTGACTCCCCTGGTTCCTGTCTAAAGCTGGTTCTCCAACCTACTTAACAATTCTTTACATTTTCCAATATTCTTTCAATAAATTCCTCTCCTGACTAAAGTGAATTAAAGCTGGTTTTATGACTCACATTCAAGAACACCAACTAGTACAGAAGTATAAATGCTCTTAGAATAATCATACCATCAGGGACAGAAAACAATTCACTGTACAGTTAGGCACCACATGAGGACATTTTAGTTAACAATGGACCACATATACGACAGTGGTCCCATAAGATGATAATGCAGTTGAAAAATTCCTATCACTAGTGACATCTTAGCATCATAACGCAACATGTAACTCAAGTGTTTGAGTGATGCTGGTATAAACAAACTTACTACCCTGCTGTATAGCACATAAAATTATGTTCAGTATTTAATACTTGATAATGATAATCAATGACTATGTTACTGGTTTATGGATTTATTATACTATTTATCACTATTTTAGAGTGTATTCCTACTTATAAAAAAATAAATTAACTGTAAAACAGCCTCAGGCAGGTCTTTCAGGAGGTATTCCAGACGAAGGCACTGCTATCATAGGAGATAAAGATTCCATATATGTCACTGCCCCAAGGACCTTCTAGTGAGAACAGATGTGAAGGTGGAAGACAGTGATATTGATTCTGACCATCAGGATCAGCACAGTGTTTTGTCTGTGTTTGTAGCTTCATTTTCAATTTTAAAAAAGGTTTAAAAAGTAGAAAAATAAATGTTTTAAAATAAAGCTTATAGAAGATATAAACAAAGAAAATGCTTTTGTACAGCTGTACAATGTGCTTGCATTTTAAGCTAAGTGTTATTTCAAGAGTCAAAAAGTTTTTAAAAATTAGCTTATAAAGTAAAAAAGTTAAGCTAAGGTTGATTTACTATTAAAGAAAGAAAAAAATGTATAAATGTAATCTAGTCTAAGTGTTTATAAAGTCTATAGTAGTGTACAGTAATATCCTAAGCCTCCACATTCACTCACCACTCACTCACTGACTCTTCCACTGCAAACTCCAGTCCTGCAAGATTCATTCATGGTAAGTGCCCTAGACAGGTGTACCAGCTTTTATCTTTGATACCATATCTTTACTGTACCTTTTCTATGTTTAGATGTATTTAGATACACAATCACTTACCATTGTGTTACAATATCCCTTACAGTCACATGCTGTACAGGTTTATAGCCTAGGAGTAATAGGCTGTACCATATAACCTACAACATGTCCCTGTCACTAAGCAGTGCAGGACTATATGTACATACATCTGTATGTATGTACATGTATATATATGTATATGAGTCTGTCCATATACAAAAAACCTTTTGTAGCAGACTGGAAGTTAAATAAACTGTGATGAGAGATTTATGCTCAAAGCCATAATATTTATTTATTAATCTAACAAATCCATTAATATGTTAGATTAAACCAAATGAAACCATAGATACTAGAGCATTTTTTACCTAAAAAAAATTTCATCTGGTTTAACCTAATATACCTAGGTTATGTTAAATGATAAACTAGTATCTATTTTCCCCTACCTAGTTGTTCTTAGTTTTTAAAAGTTATCTTAAAAATTTTACTTTATTTATCTAGTATTTTTAAATGCTTAGGCTTTAAAACACTACTAATAATACCACAAAGTTTTGTTATATGGCACTGATCGAGGCTTATAGAATACTAACCCCCCCTAAAATCTATAAACAATAGAGAACTTTGGGGAAAAAGAGAGACACATTCAATCAGATTTAATTAGAATCACAGAATGAATTAAAGTCACAGGCATTTTATAACCAAAGGAACAACTAATGTGACTCACATTCAGGCTGTTTGTTTAAAACTCCTCCAGTCAAATGGGTATTCATATTATCCTTAAAGTCATTAAGGAAGAAAAGCATATCACTTTTCCAGTAACTGATTCTAGCTACCAACACCCAGAAATCTGCTTTGGGGGGTATCTTTTTTGTTTTGTATGTTTGCCTATACCATACCTACTACATTTCCTTTTACATTTACAGAATTAAAGTTAGTTCCTCACCAAATAATATTTATTAACTCTTCATATACTTAAAGCTAATTACTAATTTAGCCCTCAGCATTTCTCTTGATATTCACCATCCTAATTCCTTTAGTATTTCCTTAAGAGTCTATTTTCCAGTCCTTTTCTCATATTCTGTGAGCTTACTGCACATTTGCCAAATCTTCCTAACTGGAGAACTTAGTATATCCTAAAAGCAGATCCAACAAAAATGAACAGACTAATTTTAAGGGTGAATAAAAATGTACCCCAAAGAAGAAGATCAAAAAGGAATAAATGATATGGAGTATGCAGCAGGAACTACTGGAATTAGTCAAATACTTACCCAATCATTCTTAATACATGTGTTAATACATGTGCAAAGCTAAAAGAAATATGCTGTGGAAAATGCGATAAAATGGTTTGCTCTTGTGTTTCTTCCTTTTTTTTTTTAACATATTAACAAAGTTCTCTAAGAGGGTCCAATAACAAATGATTTGATTTTGCTGTACCACAGGAGTTCTTAACTGGCATCACCACCCTCTAAAGTGCTTTGCCAATGAGGAATTTTTTTACCTGAATGGCACTTCTTCCTGTGGAACATCCACATAATAACGAATAAAAAATCTCTCAGAATCTTCTCGTTCACCATCGGTAACAACGCTACCATTAAGTTTGGAAACTGATGGTAATCTATAAGTTAAAACCAAAATAAAGACATTTTAAGATATTAACATACTTAGCTTTAGATAGAAAAATAATTGGCTTGTGGCCCAGTCTTATATTCTTGAAAGGACACGTTTGATGTATACAACTGCTGACCTGAACTAAAGTGGTCTAAACTGAAACGACAAAATAAATTGAGTTTCACTTTCATGTGACACTGAATTTTCATAATCATACCTCCCCTTTCAACACAGGATTCTAGGCAGCACTGTCCAACTTACATAAATATAATAAAGCCACATATGTAATTTAAAATTATTTAATGGTCACATTTAAAAAAATTAAAATTAAACAGATGAAATTAATTTTAATAATATATTTCAATTAACCCAATGTATCCAGAATATATAATCATTTCAACATGTAATCAACATTCTTAAATGAGCTAATTTACATTTTTAGTTATGTAACATATTTGAAATCCAGTATTTATTTTACCCTTATAGCACATTTCGATTCAGACAAGACATAGTTCAAGTACTCATAGCTACACATAGCTAATGGCTACCGTAGTAAACAGCAGAGTCTAGAGAGTAGTCAGTAAAACTGGGTTATATAATTCAAGAATTAACTTATCATATTTGCAAAAGAATTGTGTAAAGAAAATAAACCACAAGACCTACTGCAAGACATATTCTTCAAAGAAAAGTATGCTCACATTTATTTCTTCAGAAAGATATTAATGTGTATGTTAACAACTGCAAAGCAGTAAGGATCTGCTAGGCATCAGTTTGTGGCAAAGATCAAGACCCTTTTAAAGAACCACTCTTCTTTAAAGGACCTTAAAGCCTCCTGTTCCCCTTTCTAAACTACTATGTATAGTATACAAAGAGAAATAAGCAAAACTCTATGACCCTTGCATTTCAGCCCAAATCTTATTTCTGTTAAAGGTTCATACAAAAATAAATACTCATAGGAAATTCCCAAGAGTGTGGAGGCAGAGGCTGAGACACAAAAGCAAGGGGAGTCAGACAGAAGATAAAAATAATGGTGGTCATATTTAAGTCAATCTATATTCAAGAAGAAAATGCAGATGCTGCTCTCTTAGGTTTTACACTAATGAAATAGCCCAAATTTCAGGAATTTACAATCTAACTGATCAATATGTTAACAGAGAAAATAAGGACAACCACAACAGAAATGATTCCCTACTATACATACTTTTACTTTGTGACCCAAAACAGGGCTTCAAATATTCTAAGTACAGATTTGTAGGGAAATGTTTCAGTGATGTCAGCAGCAAATTACATTTCATGTTTTCCTCATCATATTGCTCACATTCCTTTTCATCCAGGATTTAGAGCTACAGAAGCAGCTCCTTCAAGCACAGTCTGCTCAAAGGATGAATAAACTCATATTGCACTCCCACTACACAGTGCATTACTCCTTTAATGAAACAATAAGACCCCACAAAAATAAAGCAAAACAATCAGGACAACAGACCTGGCTATCACCAACTTCCTTCGCTCCTCAGTGGTGTATGGCTGCAGAAGTGGAATTCCTAACAATCTCACTTCTTCCAGTTTGGGAAATGAATTTAGTTTATCAATGTCTTCCCAGGACTGCAAACCTAATTTCAGAAATATATTGTTTAAGTAAATCCAGAGATGCACACACATAAGAAGAGAAACAGAAAAAATATTATTTCAATTAATAACTTCCGAAATGTTAAAACGATCATAAACTAAGCCGTCTGAATGTTTTCTTTATCCAAGGCAAGAACAGAACATAATTAAAAACCACAGAAACTTCCCCATAGCCTCTCCTACCTGTGATCCCAGGGGTTAACAAAGAAGAGTGTTATTGTCTAACATCCTCTCATCTACTCATTTTCTACCAAAATTACTGATAAAGAGGGGTCACTGGTAGTTTCATCAATAAGCAGGATGTATGCCATAATTACATAACTTAAAGAAAGCTACGTGACCAACTCATTTCACTCAAATATAGACTCATGGGATAAAACTACTGATCAGAGTTGATACTGACATACTCAAATTTTTACCTGAAAAATTCTAAAGTGAGGCAAGGTCAACAGAACCAGAAACTAAATACAGTTGTCCCTCGTATCCGTGGGGGACTGGTTCCAGGACCTCCTACAGATACCAAAATCCTCAGATACCCAAGTTCTTCATGTAAAGTAGTATAGTATTTGCATATAACTTACACATATCCTCCTGTTTACTTTATCTCTAGGTTACTTTTAATAGCTACTACAATGTAAATAATTGTGATACTGTATTGTATAAGGAACAATGACAAGAAAAAAAGTCTGTACATGTTCAGACACAATTACCCTTCTTCCCCAAGTATTTTCGATCTGCAGTTGGGTGACTGCATGGATGAAGAATCCATGAATATGGAGGGGTGACTGTTATATCAGGAGAGACAGATCTAAAATTTAAAACGAACAAACAAAAAGAAAAAAACTAAACCTTTGAGTAAGGAGAGTATGTAGCAAATTAGGATTTTTAGTCCTAAAATGAAACTCTCCCTATGGCTGTGAGAAAATGTATTCTCAAAGTCAATACTTGACTCTTAAGTCAGATAGGTCTTCTAAGTAGGAAAAATTTTCTTATAACAATGAAGCTGGTCAGTTTTACAATGTATCAAATCTATTTCAGAGAACAACACAGTCCCATCCTATTTTTATCAACCTTCAGCAAGGGTAAAGACAGAGGAGAAATTTATGAGGACTCTGGTGAATAACGACCCCCAAGTCATAACCATACTCTACCCTTAGAATGGCATTTCCATCAAGGAGGAAGAATAGCTAGCTCAAGGGGTGACAAGGTGTGAAATAAACAGCTTCCTTGCACAAAACACTGGATTTTAAACTTACTTCCCACTCTTAAAACTTCTATGGTAAATTAAACTAACTTCATGTTTTTTCAGTTGTAGGTTAGAGTTATTTTTAGTTATGTAGGCATTTTAAGAAATAAGCTAAAAGACAATATCAAAAGAATGAGAAGAAAAGTCACAGACTTGGAAAATGTATTTGCAAAAGACATGTCTCATAAAGAACTGTTATTCAAAATATACAAAGAACTCTTAAAACTTAACACTAAGGAATAAAAAACAACCTGGCTACAAAATGAGCCACAGACCTGAACAGACGCCTTACCAAAGAAGATATAACGATAGCAAACAAAGCATATGAAAAGATGTTCAATATCATACATCATTAGAGAATTGCAGATTAAAACAAGATACCACAATATACCTATTAGAATAGTCAAAATCCAAAACACTGAGAACACCAAACTCTGGTAAGGATGTAGAGCAAGAGGAACCTTGAACTGCTGGTGGGAATGCAAAATGATACAAATGATAGCCACTTTGGAAGACAGTTTGGCTCATAATCTTACCATATGATCCAGCAGTCATGCTCATTGGTAATTACCTAAACAAACTGAAAACTTATGTCCACACATAAACTTGCACACAGATGTTTACAGCAGCTTTATTTGTAACTGTCCAAACTTGGAAGCAACCAAGATGTCCTTCAGTAAGTAGATGAGTAGATAAACTGTAGTACATCCAGAAAATGGAATAGTATTTAGCACTCAAAAGAAATGAGCTATCAAGTCATGAAAAGGCATGGAAGACTTAAAGGCATATTCCTAAGTGAAAGAAGCTAATCTGAGATGGATACATACTGTATAATTCCAACTAGATGACATTCTGGAAAAGGCAAAACTATGCAAACAGTAAAAAGATGAGTGGTTGCCTTGATTAGGGGGGATAAATAGATGGAGCACAGAGGATATTTAGGGCAGAGAAACTATTCTGAATGTTACTACAATGGTAGATACATGTCACTACACATTTGTCAAAATCCATAGAATTTACCACAGCAATAGTGAACCCTAACGTAAATTATGGACTTGAGTGGTAACAATAAGTCAACATAGGTTCTTTGATTGAAATGGTACAAGTGTACCATTTTGCTGTGGGACATTGATAGTAGTGGAAGTTTTATATATGTGGGAACAAGGGGCATATGAAAACTCTCTGTACTTTCTGTTCAATTTTGATGTAAACCTAAAACTGTTCTAAAAAATAAGTTTTATCACTTAAAAAAAAAGCTAAATATATTCATTCCTGTGATACACAGGATCAAATGGCAATAAACTGACAACCAATTACATACAGATACTAAAAAGTCAGCATTTGAAAAGACAGCAGGTTGGGATTCTTAAACTAAATCCAGAGAAAATGGTCTATTTTGTAATTCTTTGTACTATTTTTACTGTGTCTTTTAATAGCCAGTGCATCAATTTCATTTCACTCTTTTCATAGCATGAACCCTTTAATGTACAAAATGTAAACTGTTAATGTAATGCTATGCCACTTAATATTTATCAGATCATTTATGAAAATTAATGTCTTAAATTTAGCCAGCGATAGGCATCTGCATGTCATACAGAAAATTCACTCTAAACAAGGTAGAACTATGACTGAAAGGAATATACTTTCATTGTATTTCATACATATGCTCAGTTTAATTTGCATCTAGAGTAAGAACCAGCCTGAACCTCACCTGACTTGTGGAGGCTGATGGATCGAAGATTAGGAAACAACCTGGCCAATGAATCATCAGGCTCCTCAATAGCATTCAAATGATTGTTGGCCAGGACGAGGGTATCCAATGAAGGAAACATAACTCCTAACTTTCGTATTTCAGTCCAGTCTTGGAGGTTATTGTCTGTTATATGTAGTAGCTTAAGAGAATGACAGCAAATAGAAGGACAAGACACTGTTTCATAGTCATTAAGGCACAGGAAGAGCTCCTCCAAACTGCAGAGAAAAAAGGAAATATTTCATTGTTTAAAGCAGTTTAGTCTCTACTCTACACCTATTTTCATTCATTCAATAAATAAATAAGAGCCTACTATACGTGAGACTCTGCTAGAATTGTGGAGAAAATACCAAGACGTCTTCCTGACAGTACACACTGAAATAGCAAAGAATGATATAAGGTAGTGTGAAATTACTAAATTACTTTTGTGCTTAAGTAATTAGGTACTAAATTAAGCAGTACTAACTGTAAGCATAATAGTCATTCACGTAAGAATGAAATTGAAATTAGTTAGAATAATCAGGAAAGGATACATGGCCTTGAAGGAAGGGAGGACTTCCATAAGTTGAGAAGAGATAGAAGAAAATTCCAGAAACAACATGAACAAATGTTTAGAAGTATAAATAACGACTATCATTTATTGAATCCCTACCCTGTGTCAGACCCTATGCCAGGTGTATTACAGATTTTTTTTTTTCTTTTTAGACAGAGTCTCGCTCTGTCACCCAGGCTGGAGTGTAGTGGCATGATCTCAGCTCACTGCAACCTCCGCCTCCCAGGTTCAAGCAATTCTCTGCCTCAGCCTCCCAAGTAGCTGGGGTTATAGGTGCCCGCCACCACGCCTGGCTAATTTTTGTATTTTTAGTAGAGACAGGGTCTCTTCATCTCGGCCAGCCTGGTCTTGAACTCCTGACCTCGTGATCCACCCACCTTGGCCTCCCAAAGTGCTGGGATTATAGGCGTGAGACACCATGCCCGGCCCAGGTGTATTATAGATTTTACTCCTACTTCTGCAAGGTAAATGCAATTATGCCCATTTTATAGACAAGAAAACTGAGCTCAAAGAAGTTAAGTAGCTTATCAAAGGTCATATGGTTAGTAGAGAAACTGGCACTTAAAAGCTCATTCTGTGCCATGCTGGGTGTTGGGTGCAGTGAGAAAACCAACCTCATTAGAGTGAGAGTGCAAAATTAAGACGGAATAAGTAGGGTGGGCCAAGATTCTGAAGGGCTTTGAGAATTTCCATATTTAGTCAAAGAAACCATGGCTTCTTTAAATTTCCTTTGCACATTTACATACATATACAAAGATAGAGACAAACAAAACATAATAAAGCATTTTTTAATTGATTAAAGTATAATTTCTTTCTTAAATTATTGAAAATAATACTAGGTCAATTTTCCCATCAGACCAACTAGGCACTTCATCATCTGAAAGTTAACACATTTTAGAGATACTACAACTTTTTTCCTCCCAAAGAAAAGGGCTGAGGCTCAATTGTCATATCAGAAGATTAAAATGGAGTAAGGCTGAGTTGATTTAGAGTGATAAGTGCTTCTCAGGGGTATTTTCTAGCTCAGAGATGACATATCTCATGTCTTGGTGCTACTCAACACTGAACATGTATTCCACTGGAAATGCTACTAGATTACCCTTACACTCTCATTCCAATAACCTCGTTTTTCTAACCTCTTTCTCCACTCAATCTGCAGTTCTAGTATTTCTTGGATGGGAGAACAGCAGTAACCCTATGTACTAACACAGATGGCAACATAGCTCCCTCGCCCTCATGCTCTTGGGGCTTACTCTGGTAACTCCTGCAGTATCGTGTGGACTGTCTCCCAAGAAGCTTTGCTGTTGTTGAGGACAAGTTTGCGAACCCCAGAGAAGGACCCAGCACATGTTCTTTCTAAAACCGACAAATTCAGAGGGTTGGAACTCAGGTTTAGAAACTCCAACTGAGGAACATTTGACACAATTTTACTGACCTAAGGAGAAAAAAAGAAAAGCATTATCAGGCAGTAATCAGAGCTGTTAAATAGCAATCATGCTCAAGAAAGCCTAGGGGAGCCAGTCTCCAGGCAAAGGGCCGTTTACATCAGGAGTCCTATTTAGTGATGGTACTCACAGAGAGACATAAGTGATTTCAGCAAACCTTGGCAAATAATTTAATCTTTCAATGAAACAGTAGCATAACTAACTGGTACATAACAGAACTTAACGGTAAAAAGGAAGATTTCCTATGTCATCTTTAGAAAGGTTTCTGATTCTGCTCTATGTGGTGTTCTCTTTGGTAAGTAGAGAAAAGATAGTTTAGATGACATTCCTTAAACAGTTGAGATTAGGTCACATAATTCTCTTTGAATGTCTCCTTCCTGTCATTCTTAGCACAATATTAAGGCTAATTAAAGGTTAAAAATCACATGATAACAATTCATGTTTTAAATTTGACTGCATTATCTCAATCACTTAGAAAACAGTTTCAATTTGGTTCAAAGTTGTACCAAACTTTAAAATATGTTTACTCAAAAACAAAAAAAATCCGTAACTATATAATGAAAGGGAAAACAAGATCATCAACTTAATGATTTAGCTAGCAACTTGGTAGACAAAAAGGAAAAAAAGAAAATGATCATTACTGACCTTAACTATTTGGTCTGCATAGTACTAGTCTCTTTGATATAGTTTATTTCATTAAATTCTCAAAACAACTTGCAAGATAATACTACTTTCATTTTAATACATGACAAAACTGAGGCTAAGAAATGTTAAATAATTTGACTAAGGCCTTACAGTTACAAAGGTCAAGTCTGGGATTTAAAACTCAGAGCCAATCTTCTTTCCAATATACCATATTTATACATCATAAACATAACCAGGAAAAAAAATGAATAAAGAAAACTGAAGACTAGTTGGTACAATCTGTGAGAAGGATCAGCTTAAACAAGTATGAAATAAATGCTAGATGTCCAGCAAATGTATTAAGCATCAAACAGCCAGGCAATGTGGTAAGCAAAAGTTTTAAAAAAAGGAGAAAGAGTAGTTAGGATTAGTTTTAGAGTCGAAAAACCTGGGTTCAAACGAGGTTCCAATACTTCCTAGCTATGTGGTTTCAGACAAGTTACTTAACCTTTCCAAATCTCAGTTTCCTCATTTGTAAAATAGGGAAAATAGTTCCCATCTATTCTACAGGACTGTTGGCAGGATGAAAGCGCTTAGCATAGCAATTGACACATATTTTTGAAACTTGTTTCCCTACCTACCCCCCAATAGCATGTAAGCTCTATAAAAGCAGATATAGTACTTACCTAGTTCACTACTGTGTGCTGGGCACTTATTTACTGAATAGCTTAATGGCACAAAATCATTTAATAAATGTAACTATTATGAACATAAACATAGTATGAACCATTATCTCAACCCTGGCTACCCAACAGAATCACTGACAGAACTTAATATATACTGATTCCAAGGTTCCACCATAATAATTGAATCAGAAGCTTAATAAATGGGACAAGCTTCAGGGTTGCAACCTGAAAATCTTTCTTTTCAGAGCTCCAGAAGTAATGCCAAAAGAGTATCCAGGAGGGAGAACCATGGGTAGAAAGAAAAAGTAACCTGTATTTTACATCAGTTCAGGAGCTCTAAAATCAGTGAGAAGTAGATTAATTCTAAGAAGTTTCAGAAGAGTGTGCCAGAAGAAAAAGTTCCTTGCATTCACTATTTCACTTATTCCACACACAAACCCTCTAAAGTGGGTACCCTGTTTATCCTGACTTTACTTTTTAGAGAAAAGGTAGCTAATTATCCTCATTTTACAAATGAAGAAATGAGCTACCTTTTAGAGAAAATACACTTTCTGTTTAAAGTGTAAGGAATTTATACCAGTCTGCACATATTCTCTTGCTTGATCCCTTTTGTGATCAAATGGTATCAAACATTTGTGCAATATATGGCTAGTATTTGGAGCTTAGTCTGTGACCAAAACATAGCCAAATAGTTCATGCAGGAACCAATCTGTACTGCATTCTATGATTGAATACTGATATGAAGAACTTTCATACAGAAGATGCTTACCAGCTATAATCTCTTTGTAGGGGTGGAAGGGGGACAGGAATTATACTCCAACTAAAGCATGAAGAATAACTTAATTATAGGAGAACCCCAGTTAAATAAAAACAAAACAAAACATAAACCCTTTGCTAACTACTACCTCTCATATCTTATTTTTATAATAAAGAAGAAACACTTTTAAAAATAGATTATTTAAGGGTTTTGAAAAAATTTCTGGGAGATTTCCCAAGGCTAGCAGATACATGACATAATCATCATAGTTTGCATCAACATTACTGTACAGTGAGAATAAATATTCAGAATAATGACTTGTTAACCCTAGAATATCCTAAAAGATAAAACTGGACTAGAATTTAATCATTCAAGCGGGAAAAATAACAAATGTTAGAAATAAATGAATATATTCTTTAAAGGGCTGAAATAAAAAAGGTTTTTTGAGTATCCTCAAATTGATGAGACTCAAGAAGGTACAATATTCATTACACAGATAAATTTACTTATGACAGAAAAATTTCCCAATACCAACAGCTGACAAACATTCCATGAGTGTCTAGGGCAGTATATTGATTTTTCATTTTCAAATTCTAAAAATAAAAAAGACTCCTCCAACTGGAATGAGTATGGCTCATGTGCAGAAACATGGAGATGAACCCACATCACCTTTTAGGTTTCTACAATTCTGTGATTTAATAGGGGACCCTTTACTTTGGCTTCTAAAGAGGAAGAAACTAAAGATTTAAGAAAAATGGGAAAAGGATTTTAAGATAACAATATGTCATCTGTACCCAAGCTATTCTCTACCTTACCTGAGTGGCTACTTCCTCCCTCCTATCAACCAACTAGGTTTAATTTCTTTTACAAAATGGTTTTGATAAGGAAGGGAATAGAAAGAAGGTACTTTGGGAAAGGTCAGACAACGATCTACTCAGCCAAAAGTTCAAGACAAAAGCTAAAAATGCATTATTTTTAAACATAGGTGCCCAATTTTAGAAGGGTGAAGACAAATCTTTGCCTCCTCAAAAGTACTACTTTTCTCATCCATGTTTATCTTAGTCTCTGGATATTTTACAGCCAGCAAATTAAGCTACAAAAGAAGTTGCTTATAACCTATAATATTCTTGGTCATCTAAAAAACTAAGGGAAAAATTACGTAATTTGTCCCACATTGCCCTATTAATACTGGCTGAAATAAATTCCATTAATGGCTAAGGACAAATTATCTTTTTGGTAATCAGATATATGGGTTATAATGGGGTTGAAATCTAATGTCTTAAAACTGACAACCTATGAAGCATTTGTAGCCTGGCAAAGAGTTTAATCAATCCTAAAAATCAACATTCTTTTGTTATATTTCTCCCTTCTCTATGTTCCGATATATCCTCTAGAAGACTGGATCAACTACATTTAAGGATGAGGAGGAAATATAAAGGAATGATGAAAACAAAAATAAATTGGAAAATAGATACCTGAAAGTAGCAGCAACAAACATTTACTTGAAAACTGCCTGAAAACAGACTATAGAGCACTTATGAATATACAAATTGAGTACCAGTACAGTATACATCAGTATGTGACCCCCTGGCTATATGTCAGTGTGGCTTGAGAAAAACTTGACATAAACCTTTGTCTAAGCAGAGAAAAATGCTGAATTTCTTAGTGTACACACTGTGTACATATTACATACATCTTCCTCCTGAGGTAACAACTACATCACTATTACACTGTTCCCACCAATTAGCAAAAACTTCTATACCTGGTCAAAGCACAAAACCTTTGTAAAATTTACTGTTTCCAAAGAAACAAATCTGAAGTGTGGACCAAGCATGCATGACAATTAAATGTTGCAGAGTACCAAGAAAGCACAGTCTGTAATTTGTTTAAGAGTAAACTATATGAGTTGTTCAGGTAAGTAAATAAGTACATGTACAAATAGAAGTTATTTTTTGAATAGCCCTGTAAATCTGCATTGGTTTAATAAATCTCTTAGAAATAGGTGACATGCATTGCAAAGAATTTTGATTAAAATCCTAATAAAAATAGGAAATACAACAAATAACACAGTTACCAGATTAAACAAGGGCATTAAATAGATAAATATAAGAAAACCTGATTAAAACTAGGTTATGGATCGGTTTTTCTTAAACAAGAAAGCTGTCTTAGAATTTGTACAGCATTTAATATCTACTAAGTGTTTCAATGATTAATTTTATTGGCAAGTCTATCTTATGGATGAACAAGCTAAAGCTCTAAAGGATTATGTGAATTTCTTAAGATCATAGGAAAAGTTGGAACAAGAGGTCTTGATCAATCCTTAAGATATAATCATTTAATAATTAACACACTCAACAAACATTTGACTACTTAGTATGCTGGGCTTATAGTTTAAAAAAAGATTAAAATCTCCACTTGGAATAAGCTCGTAGTCTAGTATGAAAACTGTCAAGTAAGCAAGTGATTACACTATACTGTGATAAATCCTTTCATAGTGGTATAGTGTAGGTGATCTGGGATGATCTGACTCTGTCTGTGAGATAGCCAGGGAAAATTTCACAGAGGAATAGCAACTTGGGCCAAGTCTTGAAGGATAAACAGGAAGTGGCCAGGTAGACAAGAGGAGAAAGAGAGCAGTGGGTTCAGAATGAAAAAAAGCAAGGAAGTTTTTTATGTCAAGAGTTTATCATGAGCTGCAAGTAAAAGTATATGGCTAATGATGGAGATAAAGTTCTAGAAATAGCAAAGGGCCATATGATGAAGGGCCATCCTTAAAGAGTTCAGACCTTAGCTTCTTGGCAAAGAAAGGACACTGTAGGCCTTTATGCAGGACAGTGTCATAATCATGCTTCATGTATTAAAAGGAGTATGTGGTAGCTTAGCAGAGGCAGGATAAAGCCAGATCCAGGAAAATCCATTAGGAAAGTCTTCCTAAAGTCAAATTAAAAAATAAGAGCCTATATTAAGGCAGAAGAATGAACCAAGTAGGAAGAACTATTTTAACCTTATTCTTCAGGGTAGCTTAGAAGCTAATCAGGTAATGTTATAAGCAGGTAGGTAATGTTATATATAAGAGAATGTTATAAAACTGTATTTGTGTACTTTTACAAACTATGCGTGTAGTTTATAGTTATTCTGAGGTCAGGACATCAGTTATGTCAAACCACCCAAGGGGTTTGATAATATAAGGAAAGTTGTAAAGTATTCAAATTCATTTCAATAACAAGAATAAATATATTTATAATCTCAGTTTCAATAATTTTATGTCAATGTGCAGTAATAAATATTGAAGTAGAAGTAGAGAATGAGCAAAGGATGTATAAATTAGTGAAACAGTGGAAAATTTAATGCATTGTTAGCAGTTTAAACTGATAAAGACTAATCAGCCTCTTGATGCCTAAATTTCCTAGTGATTTTCACATTGATGAAAAACAAATTAACAATAACAAAGCTAACTGAAAAATAACCAGAGACAGAGTCAGTTATTTATCTTTTTTTTTTTTTAATTAAAGATAGGTTATTGCTATGTTGCCCAGGTTGGTCTTAAACTCCTGGGCTCAAGTGATCCTTCTGCCTCAGCACCATAAGCACTGGGATTATAGGCCTTATTTACCTCAAGACATACAGACAAGAAGAAGACATACAGTCATCAAGTGAGAACACAATTTAGCAGAATATATAATAACATAAACAATGATACAATGGTTATTCCTGCTTTTCACCAAAATGTAGCAACATAAAAACTTTACCTCATGCCAGTCTTCGAGTTTGTTGTCAGAAAGATCTAGTTCCGACACATGAGCACAGAAGGCAGCAATTTCTTTTTCATCTCCTGCACAAGTTATTCCACAGCTGTTCAACACTAGTACACTTGGGAGGTTGAGGCGATCTGAATGATGATGGACACAAAATATTTTTTATAGCAGCCAAATTCTTGTCTACATATGTTCAGCCCCCAGGAATTGTCAAGAAATAAAAATCAAACAGTGTGAAATTACACAAGGACCTAGAAAATACAGCATATAATGGAACCCAAAGGTACTGAATTCTAAGAAGAGACAGTCAAATTCACCCAGGAGGAGCTCGGAAGTACTGCACTGGCAGTCCTCTAGGCTTTAACTCGTAGCAGGATTTTTTATTTCAATTACCGACAACAGAGCCCTCATCCATGCTATCATCTTATCATCTGAACACAGGATCCATGAAATTCATGTGTGGACTATCAGTGCTTTCTTATAGGCCTCAATTCTATTTTTTTTTTAATTTTGTTCCAAAGTATTCTGAATGGCTATTTTTCTCCTTACCTGATGTGGATCTTCATCTTTTATGCCTTTGAAAATCATCTCAAACCATTAAATAATTAATCTACCTACTAAATCACTTCTGTCAAGTTTATATCATTCAAGAAATCTTCTTCACT
Organism: Cacajao melanocephalus; assembly: GCA_963573385.1. Taxonomy (NCBI): domain Eukaryota; kingdom Metazoa; phylum Chordata; class Mammalia; order Primates; family Pitheciidae; genus Cacajao; species Cacajao melanocephalus. The sequence continues at coordinate 42,917 of CAUYLG010062231.1, forward strand.
TAAGTGGGTCCATTCAAAATTCTACATCTTTCTCATTCTTGTCTATCAATTATTTCCATTTCATATCCCTACAGAATCTGTCCCTTATGAAAATTAGCCTTCTTTTAAAATATAATTGTAATGACAGAAAGTGTTTTAGAGTCTTAAACTATTCACTGAATTTGGTCAAACCAAGGTAACAACTTTTTGACTACAGCCTGGCTCAAAAACACGTGTCAATAAAATCACTCTAAAGGTATAAACATGAGAATGCAACCACTCTTTTCCCATTTGGTATAAAACAAGGACTCATCAAGGTAATACTTTATTAATGGAGACCTCGAATTACATGGTTTTCATGTAATCTTGCTACTTTCAGCAACATATTACTCAGAATGGGAATGGATCCTGAAAAAAAAAATTATCAAGGAAGAAAGCCACTTCTCTCTGCCATTCCAGATTTTATATAGAGAGATAAGATTACTGTATTTGGAAACAGCAAACACTCAGTAACCTTTGAAAGTAAGAACTAAAACAGTGATTCAATATTAATTCCCCACAATTACAAAAAACTACTTCCAAGAACTTTTTATTGCAACATTAAGCTAAAAGGCAAGCAAAAATAGACCTTGCACATCTCTAGTTACAGATTTTTGCTCACATCTAATCCCTCTCCTAGAATGTATCTCATCTCTAACCAAATTCTACATTCTTGAAGTACTAGTTAAAATCTCACAGCTTTGAATAATTTCTTGAAAATATTAATTATCTTTTAAATTTCTTTCCCAATCACTATGCCATTGATTTGGCTCAACATAAATTATCTTGTGTTGATTTACCTTTGTAAATGTGAATATCTTATAAACCAATTAGGCTATAAGGTCCTGGAGGGCACAGACCAGTCTTGTACTGTTTTGTACCTTCTAAGTTCCATAAGAGAATATGAGTTTTAAATATTATCACTCAAATATTATTCTTGTCCTACACATGCAACTAAAACATCTCTTGCTCAATCTGGAGGAAAACCAGTCCTGTTAAGTTCTTTAAAAAACTGAAATCATAACAAGGGGGAAAGACTATTTGACTGTAATTAAAAATAAAATAAATCATTTACTAGGCAACATTGTGATTTAACATCCTAAGTAAGCTCCAGAAAGTAAATGTTTTAGGTCCCATCTTTCTTACCTTTCATAGGAGAGCCCTGAGGTGTGGCTGGGACATGGACGCCCATCCCTGGGCCACGGCGGTAAGGAAAATTTTCAGGACTATATTTTTCACATAATACTTGCATGAAACTTCTTCCACTAGGTTGATCCATGTTTCTTTCTTAAAATGCTACAAGAAACCAAGAAATCATCAAATTACTTATTTACTCATATAAGAAGTATCTATTGAAAACCAATTATTTATAAAGTACTAGGACTGGGCTTTGCAAGACATATAGTACTTGGTCACTGACCCTAGAAACATATACTGTGGTGACAGACAGCTTACAATTTAAGGAAGCTACATATATAGACAAATGACAGCAATAGCAATTTAGCATATGATATCTGCAAATACAGATGAAAAGTATTACAAGATTTAGAAGAGGAGTGATTACTTCCAACCAATGGCAATGAGAAAGCTTTTGGCTGGTGCATAGGGTTCATGTGGATAAATAATTGGAGACAGGTCTGAAAAAGAACACACAGATTGAACATCAGGCTAAATAGTTTGGATGAATCCTTTAATATCTGTCCCTCAGAATTCATTATCTTCTTCCATAGTAAAAGAATCTTTAACTGTGTATCTGGATAACTGTATTTAGGAATAAGTGCTGGAATAAGTTCTAGCTGATGGGATAGAAACCAAGTATTCTGCGGCAGCTTCTAGGAGTCATCCTTAAAAGATGACCAGAGTGTGCTATTTGTTCTCCTTCTTTGTTTTTTCCTCCATCTGTTGCCTAGAAAACTAATGCCACCAGACAATGAACCCAAGGAATATAACCTAAGAAAAGTAGAATGAAGAGCTGAAAGGGCTCTGCATCCTTGAGGACTTCATGTAACTGAGCTGCCATACTGGTACATATCTCTGGAAATTTTAGTGACAGACAAACAACATATTTTGTTTAAGTCATCGTTCTTTTCAAACTTTTAGTTACCTACAACTGAAGCTAACCCTAAATAATATGAAATGTCATCTCTTTCGGTTCTGAGTTTGGGTAGGGACCTTTCTGTTTAGCACCAGCTAAGGGTCCAAAAAATCCAGCATCTGAGAAGATGAGTACTGAGAAATGCTCATGCATACATTAAAACAGGTTATATTAAACAGCATGCTAAGTTCTGACAACCTGATAACTCACGACTTAAGGAGCTGGCTATGATCCATATTAAATATTAATCAAAATATAGGCAGCTACAATTGACTTCTGTAATTTCAATGATTAGGTATCGGGCTTTTTACTAAAATAATCAGAAGGTATAGAGGCTATAGGGTATTCAGAGAAGAAGGGACATCATAAGAAAAGAAATAGCAGTAAAAATGTATTATGATATATATGAGTAAGCACAAAAGATCTGATGTTGCCAAAGCAGCCTGGCAATGGTAGACATCATCAGGAACATCTACATAGGAAGCTCAGAGGATATCTTGTATATCACATAAGGAGGTTGAACTTTATCCTACAGGAAATGGAAAAAACTAAAAGGTTTTAAGGATGGGAATACAACAACTAATTTTTAGGGAAAACTCATCCTGGCAATCATGGAGCTGATGAATATGAGGGAAACAAGACTGAAGGCAGGGAGAAGAGTTAGGAAGATACTGCAAAAATCAGGAGAGAGATCGTGAGAGCCTGAAGTGATTCAGTAGTAGAATGAATAGAAAGCAGAGGCAGATTCACGATCACATTAAAAAGCAAGCTTTTCAGAAATTACAGGGGCTAAGGGAGAAGGCAAAGTCAAAAATGACTCCCAGGTTTCTAGCTCAGGTGACCAGGTGACTGGTGATACCATTAACTAACACGAAAGCAGGAACAGAGCCCGTTTTACACAAGAAAATAATGAATTCCACTATAAACATCTTCAATTTGAAGTGCCTGTGGAAGATCCAGGAAAACAATCTGAAATTGGGTGGAAAAGGTGAGCTAAAGATGAAGATGTGGACATCATTATGATATATAAAATCTGATTAATAAGAATAGTAGGACAATCGTCACTGATATTTAAGGGACAAGCAGAGGAAGCAGGGTCATGAAGAAAAAGAAAGAAAACAGCCAGACAGTGGAGTGTTTAGCCAATATTTTGAGAAGTTTTGCTGGAAGTAGAAAAAGAAGATGGGGATAATAAGGGAGACAGGAACAAAAGAGAGTAAGGAATTGGGGCAACTGTCAAGATTTTATATCTTAAAATAAGAGAGACCCAAACAAGGTTATAGATTACAAGGAAGAAGCCAGTAGCCCTGAAGAGACTGAAAAATCACTACCCGTACTTTGTCCCAGAAGAGACTAGCAGGAATGAGCACTGAAAAGCTTCTCAAAAGGCTGTGTGATACTAGCCAGATAATACTTCAAATTATTTCCCATTAGTGGTAACATATTTGCTTCACTCTAGTTACTTGTTTACTTTTCGCTTATATTGTTTAATTTTAATGAACATTAGGTATTTTTCTTGTGATTATCTTCTCTCTACCATTACATTATAAAGGGGAGTGGAACTGTGTAATCCTATTTCTTTCAGTATCAATTGACAGCATCAGGAATCATGGTAATGGTTTGATAAATGTTGCCGAGTATTAAAATCACTAGCCTCTCAGGTGCTGAGAAGAAAGGGCACAGAATTCAGGATGGAGGGTAGGTTTACATCCCACCCAGTTCTGACTAATTAATAGTTTTGTGCCATCAGGCAAGTCACTGTATCTCAAATGTCTTCAACTATAAAATAAGGTATTAAGATCTCTACTACCTGGATTACAGGGTTGCTAAAGAGCCCTAAAATATACAAATGAACTATCTGGATTACAGGGCCATTGTAAAGTTCTCAAATCTATCAATGTTAATTATAAGAGGAAGTTGTAGTACAACAGAAAGCACATGGACATAAGAAATTGAAGCTCTTTCCCTAGCAGGGTAAACCATAGGCTAGTTATCTAATCTCTCTCTACTTTAATTGTCTCACTTATGTATAGCCTAAACCTTCCTCTCAGGTTTATAATAAGAATTTGAAAAAAGCATGAATATAAAAGTGGTTGTTAAACTTGGCTCATTTACTAGATTATTACTAGGACCATGATCTACTGGACTTTGTGGAAGCAATTCACAAATGCCTAGAACACAGGAGATGCTCATTGAGCACATGCCCATCCACCAAACAAAAATTTTCATGATAAATGGAATCTATTTCATAATGAGTAAAGTGACCTTGAAAACAGAGGGCTACCCTCTGCTCAAGATTCCCATTTGTAAGCTGAAGGATAGAGTGTGTTTCAGTATAAAACAGTTTGTTCTTTCTAGCCACATAGTGTTAACTGTCTACATAGCGGCTGCCCTCTATTCCAACACTGAGTATGTCAAAATTGAGCAGTGTTGTGTTCATCTAGGGCTTTGAGAACTTCAGGTTGAAAAGTGCTTTTTCAATGTAAACTCCTCGCCACCAACAGCAGACAACTTAGAGCAGGTGCTATGCCACTAGCGACAGGCACCATCGCTATTATCAAAAAGACCTGTCTCAAGCAGAATGCCAACAGAAGTTTTAGAAATTTTTAACAAAAAGCCAAAGGAGTTACATTGCTGTCTTCCATAAAATCAGCAGCTCAAAAGAATAAAAAGCATGTGGAGGGGGTGAACTGTCACTGTCAAAATAATACCACTGAGTTTAAGCAGTACCTTTTATCTGGAGGCTTCAGAACCACTTAAACTCGAACTTATACAGTTCAAGGGCAATAATCATATATACAATTTAAATACAGAGAAACCAAGGGATGGTAGGAAAAACGTATTCACGTTAAGGTGCTAGTGAGCAAGCAAACATGGGAACTTAAAAGTTTTTCTTCATAGTCCCATGCTGTTAACAACTCTTCCAAATAGTCAGGATTTTTTTTTAATGCTTCTTTTTTTAAGACTGAAAAGCAACACCAAGTGTCTTCATTGGTCATTTTCCAGGATACATGATTGGATTAACTTTCCAGGAATGCAGATGGATACACATTAATACATAGATTTTGAATTAGAACATTAAGATTGTGAAACGGATTGGTAATGTAACTCTACTCAAAATCTGTTGGGGCAGTCTGAGGAGGAACAGTAGGTGGGAAAAAAGGCTGAAAACCAAACAGATTGAAAAATGAGGAAATACTGGATGGAAAAAGATCTTTAACTAGAGCCTTTAAAAGGTTTTTGGGAAGGTAATCTATGACATTCTGGAAATAACAGGTATCAAATTACATCAGACTACCTCTATAGTTGGCAGAGTTCTAATGCAACTGTTCTGAATTGGTGCTGAAAGCCAGAGAGCCAGGGATCTCTGGTGATATTGCTTGGTTCCATTACTAAGTTGTAAAGTGGGCCTGTGAAAATCTCAATTTGTTTGTGTCTCAAGATCCTGACTATAATATACTCTTGTAAAGTGCCTGGAAAAAGTCAGGATAACATATGAGTTGGAGGATAAGGTGTTCAGTACACTTTTGCCAATTACATTAAAATCAGAACTGAACATCCAGTCACCTAAGTACCCTTAACCACTACTGAGGTTAAGTACACAAATAATTTGCACTTTATGTTCCCAATAAAAGGGTTATGTCAAAATTAGTAAGAAGCTCAACACAACTGAAAACAGAAAGGAGTCCATGTCTGACCACTAACACTGGGAAACATAAGATAGATCCTTTTGTGTAATAAGTATGCAAGGTCAATACTTATTTCACAAAGAAACAATGTAGAGTAGTATACTTCATAAAGTATGAATACTGCCAGCTTCACTCACTAATTCCAAAAGATATAAAAAGCACCCCACAGAGTGCCAAAATACACATTTTAAATCTTATAAAAATAGATTTATCTGCTTGTATATGCATAGACTATCTCCGGAAGGATAAAATAGAAATGAATAAAAGTAGTATCGGCGATTGACTCCAGAGAGAAGAAATGAGGAATATGAGTGGAAATATTTGCTTTCCAGTGTTTACCCTTTTGAACCACTTGAATTCACCACATACATACATCATCTTTTAAAAATGTAAAATGCTTTTAAGTAACATACCCGGAAATAACCTAATAATTTGTCAAAGGGTTTTTTAATGTCTTCATTATCATAATATTTCTATTTTTTAAATTCCAAATTGGAATTTGGGTATGTAGAATATAAAATATTATTTTTAAGGAAACTGGGGAGTGAGGAAGAAACGAGAAATGAAATAGATGGCTAAACAGAAACAGATAATTTTGTGAAACAGCATCAGCACAGAAAAAGCAAGCAGAAACAAAACACATCCAAGCCTGAGAACCAAACCACAGTGAAACTAAGAGGAGGGAATGAGATGAAGATGAGTAAGCTGCCAAGGCTACGGCAGCATTCTGCCCTTCTTTACCATGGCTTTCACAGGGCAAAGCAAAAGCTCCACTATGGGGTGTACTGAAGGGCTGGAAGAATACCTCAGGCTTGCACAGTTCCACTTCCTTTGCTAGCCAAGTTAAATGTGTTCTTACAAGTTACCCAAATCTTTCATCCAAATTACCCAAATTTGACCCAAATTATTCTGACTCTGGAGCCACAAGCTAAGGAGGCGTGATGCCTTAAGATGGTCGGGAGATTCAGGCCTCCCTGTCATCTCGGACTGTAGAGATTTAAAAAGGAAAGAGAGGTGCTTCCTGCAGCAGGAAGCCATTCCTGCAGGTTTCAAGCTACTGCAATAGTAGATAGGTAGAAACTGATTTGTGCTTTTGAAAAAGAAATCACAATAATTCAAAATGTGCATTAATTTAGGATGCAGCTAAATCTTCAAGAAGTTTTCATAGCTTTCACAGAAATGGAGAAAAGGAAAATACTCTCAAGTAGTTTAAAATTACTTTCAATTATTTGACAAGGACCTATTTGTATACAACAAATCAATCATATCTATTTATCAAAGAAGGGCAGAAAAAACTACACTCTAAAAGCTATCTGCCAATATTTTGCTACCACTATTTGAAAACAAAACTTCAGGTAAACAATTTGCCAAAGGCTCCACAATTTTACCTTTAACTTCCTTTGGTCAGATGACATTTCATTCTAGTGATTTGCTATCCACTTGGGTAACTGTTTTCTTCATAAGACAACCTGAGAATGAGAATTTCCTTACCAATTGTTTAGTAAAAATGCAGACAACAAATATATTTAGTTTTCTCTGACATCTCTTTTCATTTTCATACCTTAACAAATTCTCCCAATTAGGCTTATTTGCCCATTCATTTATTTTTAAAATGTGTGCCTTCACTGAGCTTAGTTTCATTTACTTCAGTTTAACAAGCATGTACCAGATGCTAAATCTATGCCAAATACTATGCTAACCACTAAAGAAAGTGAGAATGAATAAAATCCAAACTCTGCCCCCAGGGCATCCACAGTCTAGAATGAAATAAATGAGATAACACATACCTAAAATAAACCAGACAAGAAACAGTGAATTAAACATAAGAAATGATTAACTTTCAGAAGTGTAATCAAGGAAGTACATGAATCCTGAGCCATTCTGAAAGATGAAGATTAGCTGACAAGGTGGGGAATGGCATTCCAGGCACAGGAAACAACAGCACATGAGCAAGCAAAAGAGACCAGAAACAAGGGTTATCAACTATACTGCTAAAACATAAAACATGTGTGCTGACAGGTAGGGAAGACAGGAAATTCAACTGTGGAGGTGACAGTGGTCAGTAAGGTCATGACTGACCTTTCTTGGGCTAGACTTTATCCTATAAAGATAAAAGTAAGAAAAATTCTGAGAGATTACCGTGACTAGAGTGCAAGAATGAGGGTTATTGTTATTTGTGTAGAATACAGAGAGGTCAAAAATGAGAATTTAAAAACCAGTAAAGGACTGGGCAATGAGGAGCTTGTTTACCTTAGGAGAAGCACTTCCAGTACAGTCAGGGGAGCAGAAACCATAGAATAGGGAGTACAGGAAATAAGCTGAGACGAAGAGTAGCAATCATAGTTTTAAGAGGCTTAAATGAAAGTGAATGAGGTGAGACAGTTGGTGGAAAAAACCACGGGTTAAGAAAGAGTTGTTTTTTTTTTGGAAAAAGACAAAAGACAGAGAAATGTATAACCCGAATTTGGAAGGAGTGAGAGGAGGTCAGCAAAAACTAAGAAAACAAAGCCAGAGGAGGAAAATCTCCTGGCTACCTTCAAAGAACCTCTCAGAATTGCTACCTTTCTCAATTTTTGCAAGTTTTGGTTTTGTTTTGTTTTTTAAGCCCATTAAACTTTCACTTTGTGGACTCTTCTAACCTTATCTCCAAAAAGCTTTCTTCTTTTGAACAATTCTCCACTGTATGCAAACTCTGCCAGATTCTTAGACATTTTAGGTAGCTGTAATTTTTGTTTTGTTTTCTAAAGCAGTCTTTCTGCTCTTCAGCATAAGAGTATCCCCAAAAAGACTGATTTTTTCTGGAAAAGCAAATGTATCTGTTATTTATTTTTCTCTCCAGGAAAGATGAAATAAATTAATGAATAAAGGTCTACTAACTAGCTGTTTTCTAAATATTTGCTTTTAAAAAAGTACAAGGTGCATTCTGAATTTTTTTACAATTTCCAATTAAAAATAAGCAACAACAATGGCAAAACCAGTAACCTCACCATGTAGTTTCCCTTTTTATTAGCTAAGCTAATCATATAAATAAGTATTATCAAAAGCTTTTCATATCTGAAGCACAGTTAGAGCCACATTCACACCAGGAGACTTTGGTTTAGATTTAGCAAGCACATGAAGCCTGAGGATGCACCTCAGGGTGTGTATCTTTCCAGACCATTTTTTCCATGCTATGTAGATATATATTTTTTACACAAAGACTAGATGTATAGTTTTAGAGATATAGTTTTATAACCTGTCTTTTGGCTAAATAGTCCATGAGAAACTTTCCATGTCAATAAGTAAGTATCTACCTAATCATTTTTAAGGTTTGTAAAGTATTCCACTAACAAGTTTTTGGAGCTGAAGTCATGAATGACAGCTATCTCTCCTACATAAACACTTCCGGGACATTGACCAAGTCAGCATAATTAGGCTGGATGGTTTCATTCTGTGTGGCACTTCCAATTTCATTTATCCTGAAGTATCTATACCTATTATTTTATCTCAGCTTTTACGCTTGAGCATTATGTAATATAGCTAAGTAGATGCTCTCTTTGGATAAAAAGGAAAATAAACTAATTCTAATAAACTTTTAGCACTATTTTGTAGAATTTTAGTTAGCCAATTCACTAACTTAACTCAGCATTCTAAAAGTGAAATGAGTGTAACTGATAAAGCCCTTATCATAACACACCATGCCACCACAATTTCACACCCTACTTAGAACCACCCTATGTCTCAAAGTCTCTCAACTGTATACTACACTATACGCAAGTGTAGTGATGTGGCACATCAACCTTTCTTGGTAGGAGGTTTTTTTAAAAATCCAACACTGCCAGATGAAATGTGAATTTGGACTCCACATCATTCCTTTAATTATGCTATCAATCAGCCACTACCACCCTCTTCTTTTATCATAGCACTATGCTTCTCCTTAAAAGTACCACAAACATTAAAATACCTATCAAAAATTCTTTATTTCATTGTTATTAGTGACAAAGATATCTAAAATTGTGACTATGTTATCAGTGAGAAGTACAGTTTCAGAGCTGTCTACATTTTCTACTGAAGAACTGTATTGCACTTAAGGCACTTTAGATGTTGAACAAAGACAAATTTTTCTCATCTACAACTGCACATTAGCAACTATGGCTGACTCTTATGCATGTAGTCCATCATACATAAACACAGCCCTTGAGATTTCTGATCCAAATAAGCTAGCTCCAGAATTTCATAATTTTGATGAGAAATATGAAGGGAAAAAATTAAGACAATACTACTATTTAGAATGAAGTACCTGTTTGTGTGATATTTCTAAACACTTCTTTCTTCATTTCCATAGCCTCTCATCTTCCAAAAATGTTGGTTTAAACCAACTGTCTATATCCCTATTAAATTAGACATCCTGAAATACAGGACAAAAGCACTTTGCATATACCATCAGCAACAAAAACAACCAAAAAGGTTTAACATTCACTGACTTTAATTCTAAGGGCTTCCAAGGAGAGTTCCATCCTGCCCATCCCTCCACCCTCACTCTGCTCCAGCACATACACACCCAACTCCTTTACAAACAAATTTACATCTACTCCTACCTTTCTATTTGGCCCAGATTCGATTTGGTAAAATTCCAAGGCTTTAAAGTTGCATTTAGTCAAAGCAGGATTAGATACATTTACTCTTGAACTGATGTTCCCAAACTAAGTGTCCCCACACTGAGATTAGCAATCATTTTAAAGCCTAGTAATTTTCCAAAACCACTCTCTGAAACAGAAAAACTTATCTCTATTTACAGGATATGAAACTGAGGGGACTTGCTTGGCTTTCTGTGGCCTTACCAGCATGCTAAGTCATACTTTCTGTAGCCTTAATCTTCTAAGCCATGCCATCTTTACAAAAAAAGGAATATTTCATGTCAGCAGTATACAACATCACACACAAGACATGGAAACATAACTTACAAAAATATATGAAACCCATTACAGCCAAAATTCCTCTTGTAACCACATCAAAGTAACTGAACCAAAAAACTAAGCAGCAGTACTGACTGGCCTAATCATCAAGGGGAAAAAATTATTTCCAACTTTTCCATCCTTCCAAAAAACATTGAAGATTTTTTTTTCTTGAATACATTAGGTTTAATCAGAAGAAAATTGTATATGCATGTTTTCTCTCCACTGTGAACACACAAGTTTAAGGTCATTACTTAGCTGCTTACAGAAAGATTACCCCCATTATCTGTACTCTTGAGCAGCTAAAGAAGCCATCACGTTAGGTAAAAGCCTCATTAGGAACAGATCACTAGTTCCTCACTTTACAGCCTCCCAGAGCAGTTTACAAACCACCCTAATAACCAGGGATTGCCAGAATCTTCACCAATCACACATAAAGATTGCAAAAGTTTGCAGATCATTAAAAAAAAAGGAAAGAAAAATCTACATTTTTTTTCACTAGCCCCTTCTACATTTAGTGCTATGGCAATATTGCCCAATAGTAATAAGTGCTGCTTCTAAAACTAAACTCTCTGGGTATGTAAATCCTGACTGATTCCACTACTCTGTGTGACTGTGGGCCAGTTACTTAAGTTCTCTAAGTCTACCCTTCCTCATTCACAGGAAGGGGTAGTAGCCTGTAACCTCTAGCTCATAGGGTTACAGAAGAATGAATGGAGATAATATTGGCAAAGGGTGGTTAGCACAGTGCCTGGCACATAGAAAGCACTTATAAATATTAGCTTACTATTACTTCTCCTGCTGCCCCTATTACTACCACCATCACCGCTCAGTGAACATGATAGCATGAATTGAACACAGAGCTGGAGGACTAACTTGCAATTTTTGTTAAGTAGATTTAATCTAATTTTTAGGTCCAAGGACTATGCTAAATTAATGCCAATTAATGATCTGGCACAGTAAAAATGTCTGACATTTATGCTATTCCTCCTTAATTAGAAGAGCTTGCCCTTACCTCTTCACCTATCTGAATTTTAGGCATCCTTCCACACACTACTCAAAATATACTTTAGAGATGAAGCCTTTTCAGATACCTCTCCCTATAGTGATGTTTCCTTAGAGCTAAGCTCATGTTAATCTTGCCTGAAATACTCAGTGGGCGATTAATCACATACTGGCATGTCTTCTTTTCATTTTAATAATATACCCTTATTTTGCATGTGTAGCAATGTAACTTTCATGTGTTTGTCTTGTGTTTTCAAACTGTATAGCTCTTGAGAGTAACAACCATATCCTAATGCTTCTTTGTATCTATCATATACTGGAACTTTGCATATAATTGACACCCCATAAATGTGTTAATTCATAGGTTTTCTAATCACTTCTGATTGTGCATACCAAATATATTTTATGTAATACGAAAAGTGGGTTTATTAATAAACTCTGAAATCAAAGTACTTTAGAAACAAAAATTCTTCAGAGCTACAGCTAGAATACATAATTTTATCTACTCCACGGAGATTCCAAAAGAGGTGCCATCATGTCTCAGTCAGAAATATTTGCCACTACCACAAGTTAAATTAGTCAGCAAAAACCACAACCACAATCCATTTAATACTGAATATATTATTTTTGTACCCCTACTATACCTTACAACTCATATGCAAGAGTTAATAATTTATACCATACTTCAGAACAATAGGTGCTGCTCAGTAACTCAAGATTAATATATGTGCACTGCTGGTAGGAATGTAAATGTACAACTGTGTGGAAAACAATATGATGTTCCTCAAAAAATTGAGCATAGAATTACCATACGACCCAGCAATTCCCCTTCTGGGCATATACCCAAAAATTGAAAGCAGGAGTCAAACACATATTTGTACACCAATGTTCACAGCAGTATTAGTCACAATAGTCAAAAAGTAGATAAATGGATAAACAGAATGTGGCAGATACATACAATGGAATATTATTCAGCCTTAAAAAAAAAGAAAATTTTGACACATGCTACAACACATATGAACCTAGAAGACATGATGCTAAATGAAATAAGACAGACACAAAAGAACAAATGGTGTATGACTCCACTTATATGGGATAACTAGAGTGGTAAGTTGATGGAGACAGTAGAATGGTGGTTGTTAGGAGCCAAGGGCATGGGGAATGGGGAGTTATTAATTAATGGGTACAAAGCTTCAGTTTGGAAAAAGAAATTCTGAAGCTGATTGGTGGTGATGGTTCCATAACAATGTGAATGTACTTAATGCTACTGAACTACGAAATGGTTGAAATGACCATTTTTATGTTATGTGTATTTTACTACAAAATAAGCATTTTTGAAAAATACAGGAATATAGTGTATGCTATATAAAAAAAAGATGAATATAGGTGAAGTCCACAATTCCTGATTCCTACTCTCGGCACTTAACAAATGAATGCAAATAATTCACTTGAGGACCTTAAATCATGAGGGATAAAGCAGCCAAGTCTCAATAAATACATTTACTGGGAGATCTGATTTATGATGTATATCATCTTCATTTATGTTTTTCTTGGAATCCTTTAACAATGTTCATGAGGAAATCATCACTAAATGAACGAGGGACTAATAGAGTCAATATTTAAATTGCAACCTCCGAAATGGTACTTGCCTTTATAAAACTCATGCCTTAAGTTATTAATAATGCCTATGAGAAAATAGGATCCCCATACGATTCTCATATAATAAAGGTTTAATAGTTTAGACTTGTTTTCAACATTTTAAGGGTTGCAATTCTTTCTAAAATTATTTGCTTCAAGCATTTACCTATGAACTAAATAATAACATGATTATAAATATAATAAAGGTATTCTCAAAAAAGAAGTCTCTTTATTGACATAATGGCATCTATCAGAACACTTAGTATTTGAAAGATTCATGGCATTATTCTCTTAAAATAAAATGCTATAAAGATTTGTGTAAATATGACAGAAAGGGGAAAGTGCTAATCCTAAGTTTCCTAAAGAAGAAAGAACTGTCTCTCTCCCAGTGTTTCATAGGTTTAGTCTCATTCTTCACAAATTCTCTATCTGCAAATTTCCCTACTTGCCAAAAGGTACTTGTTACCCCAAAATCAATCCTTGCAGCATTTTCGTGGTCAGTTACAGATAATCACAAAGTGACAAAAAATTTGAGTTGTTCAATGTGTATGTTCCCTGCTGAGGTAGAACAATGTGGCACTATGCCTTCTTGTTTCAGCTCTCATAATATAAACAAGTGTCCTTTCCATGGTCTATCTAGTGCCATGTTTTTCATATTTTTGTGCTTTTTGTTGGTGATTTCACTATTTAAGTGGTCCCCAAGGGTAGTGTTGAAATGCCATCTAGTGTTTCTAAAGCATGAGGAGGCTCTAACATGCCTTATGGAGAAAATACACAATTAGATCGCTTTCTTCAGGCGTGAATTATAGGGCTGTTTGCAGACAGTCCAATGTTAATGAATCAATGATATATATTAAATGTCTTTAAACAGAAACTGATATAAAACAAAATTATCTATTGATCACTTGACATAAATGTTATGATCAGAGACTTGCAGGAACGTAACCCTGTATTTCCCCTAGGAGTAACAATATTCACTAATTCACTGTTCATGGCAACTTTATATAAAAGTACTGTGATTAACAAGAAGCAATTGCATTCTGTTGAAGAAAATAACCCTGGGGAAGGAAAAACAGACCAACGAAACAGAAAACAGAGCCCAGAAACATGCCCATGTAAATATGGCAGGAAGTAGCACAGAGATCAGTAGAAAAACATTAAGCTATTCAATATGTGGTGCTAGAACAGTGAGTAACAATCTGGAAAAAGATGAAATCGAATCCCCACCAAAAAATTCACCTCCAGATAAAATATGAAAGCAAACTTTATCTCCTTCAGAAAAAAAGGAGATAAAGTTTCCTATTTCTTCTAATAGGAAAATAACTTTATGATCTTGATTTAGGGAAATCTATTCACAAAGGAAACATTTTTAAAATACATTTTTAAAAAGTTGAGCAGTCAAATGAAAAACTTGACCAGGCATGGTGGCTTACATCTGTTAATTCCAGTACATTTGAAGGCCAAGGCAGGAGGATCACTTGAGCCCAGGAGTTCAGGACCAGCCTGGGCAACACAGCAAGACCCCCCATCTCTACAAAAAAAAAAATCAGTCGGCCATGGTGGTATGCACCTGTTACAAGTCCCAGATACTTAGGAGACTGAGGTGAGAGGATCACGAGGAGGTGAAGGTTGCACTGAGCAGAGATCACAGCACTGCACTCCAGCCTCAGTGACAGAGCAAGACTCTGTTTAAAAAAAAAAAGAAAGAAAGAAAAGAAAATCTTTTGACTGTCAAAAGCCATTAAAAACATGAAAAGACAAGCCAGAAACTGGAAAAAAGATACTTGTAACACATGTAACTAATACAGAGAATTCTTAAAAACAGTAAAAAGAAGGTAAACAACTTAGTAGGAAAATGGACAAAAGACATAAACAAGTACTTAATAGAAGATAAAATTAAAATGGTTAATATATGCAAAAGATGCTCACGTTCAATAATTACCAAACAAAAATTAAAACCTCAATGAGATACCATTTTATACAAATCAGCAAAACTTAAAAACTCTGACAATGGCAAGTATTGGAGAAAATGCAGAAGAACAGAAACTGGCAATGTAGCCAGTGGAAGTATTACTTGGTACAAACACCTTGGAAAATAATTTGTTACTATCTAGTAAAGTTGAAGATGTACATACTCTATGATCCAGCAATTCCACTTCTCAGTATAAACCCTACAGGAACTGGTATAGTAACTTGTCCTGTGCACCAGGAAACAAGTAAAAGAATGTCCATAACAACAGCATTGTTTAAAACTGCAAAAATCCTGGGGGGCTGGGGTGGGTGAAGTGGAAAAGCCCTTACATCTCAGAACAGGCAATTGGGTGAACTACAATATATTCATAAAATAAAATGTTACACGGCAATGGAAATTAACAACTGGCAGTTCATTATGCCTACTTCCTCATCAACATGAATGGCTTTAAAAAACAATGTTGATTTGTTCACAAGGGGCAGAAAATAAAACAATGCTGAATGGGTAAAAAATAAACCACAAGAATATATACAGTATAATTCCATTTATACAAAATTTTAAAACATGGAAATTAATCATCTTATCATTTAAGGTCACATACATACGTGGCAAAAAACTGTAAAGAAAAGGTAGAGAATAAACACAAAATTCAGAATACTGGTATCCTTAGTGGATAGTATAATCAGAAAGGCAAAAATAGAACTCTAAACTCCCTCTCCAAATCTGCTCCTCCTCCGCTCACTCCCATCTTGGAAGTTATATTTGACTTTTCTCTTTGTCTCATACCCCCATAACTAATCAGCAAGACCTATCAATACCACATCTGAACCATTCCATTTTTGCCCAATTGTGTCCATATCTATTACTTTATTCTTGTTCAAGCCATCATCAACTTCTCACCAGGACCTCTGCATTAGTCTCCGCCCTGGTCTCTCTTGGCTCTTGCACAATTCATTCTCCACAAAGCAGCCAAGTGATCTTCTCAAAATTTAAGTCCAATCATGTCCTTTACTTTACACTCTCCAATGGCTTCCCTTCACAGGCAGAATAAAATCCAATCTCCTCATCACAGTCGCCGAGGATTCACTTAATCTGACTGCTGTTCATGTCTCTAACCTCATTTCCTCCCACTCTTTTCTTCTAGCCCACTACTCAGCCTCCGTGGCTTTCTACTTCTCAAACTTGCCAAGCTGACTTCCCCCTATGGCCTCTGCATTGCAGGATTGCCCTTCTCCTGTCTCTTGGCAGAGCTGCTTCATCTCAGTGTTTAAGTCTCAAATTTAAACACAAATGTCACCTTCTCAAAGAGGCTGCTTCTGACCACTCCATCAAAAATAGCACTACTGCCACCATCACTCATGGTCATTTCACCCTCTGTCATTCTTTATAGCACTTATCATAATCCATTATGTTAGTGTTTGTTCTCCAGCAGAAAATAGGTCCCACAAAAGCAGGGATTTGTCAGTCTAGTTCAATTTTGTACAGAGCAGTCCCTGGCATATGGCAAAAAATACTCATGGGATGAATGAAAAAGTGAATTTTACTTCCAATAGACATGAAGCAACACCTTCTGACAGTGAAAAGAAAATCAAGCTCACCAATGGCAGAATGAGGAGAAAGAAAAATTTTGAAAATCACCAGAAAAGCAATATTCCAAGACAGTTTTAAATAATAATTTTTGCAATAGTACTTGTTATGGATCACATTCCTAAGAATGATTAATGATTAATCAAAGTTTCACACAGCTTTAAGATCCTGAGTTTGGGAAATGTGTAACCTGTTTAAATCTCATTTGTAGAAGAGCACGGTGATTAAAAGCATGGTCTTCAGTTAGTTCTGAGTTTACTGATGACCCTTCTGTGTAATTTGAACAAGTTACTTACCTATCCCTATGTCTGCTTCCTCACTTGTAAAATGAAGCTGTTAAAAGCTATTTCACAGTTATTGTGAAGATTACATGATATAAAGTTTTTGAAGCATCTAGTTAAGTACCTGGCATGTAGTAAATGGTAAACAAACTACTTATTATTGTGAAAGCTGAGAATTACAGATAAATGGGGAAGCTGATATGAATCAAATAAACAAACATCCTCCCTGTCTGGCAGAGGTAAGAATATATGCCAGGATTAAACCGTTTTCCCTCCCAGAAGACAAACCTACACAAAGGTAATATATAATAAGTATAGACAAAGGACGACAAAGGACTTTGGGAACACTGAGGGAGTGACTATCTTCACTAAGGAGGGCAGTCATCACATGTAAAACTGAGTTTTGCAAGACAACAGCAGGAATTTACTAGATGAAAACAAGGGGAAAGCATGTGCACAAACACAAATGAGTGAGAGATGCAAAATAAAGTGAGAAAGTAGTAGAGTTGGTGTAGAGTATATGTGGGAGGATGGCTAGAAGACAAAGGACTGGTAGGGCCAGATGATAAAGGGCTAAGGTCCACCATTCAAAAGTTTGTGCTTTATTCTTCCATCATTGGGGAGATGAAGGGGAAAAAACTTAACATGCTAATTTGATACCAATTCTTCTAAAGAAGGCAAAGCACCTTTATGACTTTAAACACCACACAGGGCCACAATATGTTAATGTAAAATAGAAAATATATTAAGCCTTAGTTCTTAAAACAATATAAGCAATTTGTTTATTAACAATGACAGACCTGGAACCTCTCCTCACAATGTTTTATTAATTACTATGGTGACCACTGTTGTGCTAGGCACCTTCATGACAGCAGATAAAAATCTATTGTGAGTTTACTATGTGTCGTGTACTGTGTTGTTTTATACATATTATCTCATTTAACTATCACAACACTTTTATAAGGGGTACTATTGTCCCACTTTGCAAATCAGAAAACCGAAGCAGAGAGGTTATGGGCCCAGAGACAGTGAGTGACAAAATCAAGATTCAAATCTAGGCTGACTTCAAGGGCCTAAAATTAAACCAGTTTGCTGAACTATGATATTGCTCAGTTTATTAACATCACTTGCTGAAAAATTATTTGAGTACCTCCTACTGTAATTCAAAGCATCATGCTAGGTCAGTGACTTTTAACTTTTACTGTATGGAAGAATCATCTGGGCAGCTTGATAAAATGTGGACTCTTAGGTTCCACCAGAGATTCTGATTCAGTAAGTCTAGGTTAAAATTTAGGGATCTGCTTTATTTTATTTTATTTTGTTTTATTTTAAACAGGGCCTCACTCTTCTTACCCAGGTTGGAGTGCAACGGTGTAATCACAGCTCACTGAAGCCTCAACCTCTGGGGCTCAAGTGATCCTCTGGCCTCAGCCTCTCAAGTAGCTGGGACTATGGTATGTACCACTAGGCCCGGCTAATTTTTAAATTTTTCATAGAGATGGGTCTCCCTATATTGCCCAGGTTGCCCTCAACTCCCAGACTCAAACAATCCTTTTACCTCAGCCTCCCAAAGTGCTTGGATTATAGGTGTGAGCCACAATGCTTTGCCAGATCCACATTTTTAACCACATGTTCAGTCAATTCTGATTCACCTGGTCTATGAACTATGCTCTGGTAGACCCCGTGCTAGATGTCCTAGTGATTCAAGGATATTTGAGCCTCCTGTCACTAGGCATTTATAATCTAAAAGGGATAAAAATAAGGTGCACAAATAATACAAAGCAATACAGCAAAAGTAGTACAGACAACATAAGCAACAAAGACTTCAAAGAAGAGGGGTCATCCGAAATGAAATGACAGTGAGTAGGATTTCATTAAGAAAGGGAACATTTTACATGCAGACTTTCAGGGATAATTTTAAACACAAAAGAAGGTACATGAGCAGAGGCCTTGGCAGGCAGAGGAACTACATTTAGGAGTATAATGAAGATGCCAGAAAAAAAGTAGAGAAAGGCTGTAGAAGGCCCTCAATGTCAAGCTGAACACTATGGGCTTTATTCAGTGCCTGTATTGGAAAGCAGCTAATGGTTTTTGAGGAGGGGAATAAAATAATCACAGCAATATTCTTTGGAAGAGTACTCTCATGAAGCTATACAAGGAACGGACAATGGGAATTGTCTGGTTATTACCATTCTAATCCCAAAGAAATAAGTTAGAATAGGTAGCATGAAAAAGGGAGAAATGATAAATCTTGATGACTAATCACATGTAGGAGAAAGACAACAATCATAAATAAATGATTCCTTCACCCTTTAAGCCCAAATTGTATCACTATCAGTTTCATATTACTTCTTATACAGCTAACCAGGCCCAAAATATATAAAAGAGTTCACTTATTTAAAACACAGCCCAGGACTAAGTAAATTAGCCTCTAAGTAACCAACATACAAGTCACACAGTTCATACACTAAGAAAAGAAAACAAGTATTATATAACAAGGTATCTGATTTTCAAAATCATAGTAGTTTGGAAGCAAAAATTAGAAGGGGAAAAGAGCCTGCTACAGGTGGACATGCTTAAGAGTGTCGAGATCAAAGAAGAAACAAAAACTGTTAAAAAGCACACACAATCACTCAGGGTCACTTCTCCATAAATGTTTATTGGCAAGTACACATGATTTCCAGAAAAATGAAATGAATAAGAATCTTCCTTAATGTTCCAAGCACTTACCACAAAAGAAAATAAAGCTTCTTTAAACATTCATTAAAGTTAAATATTTTAAAACAAATATTTCCCTGATTAAGAGGTCATTTTTAAAGAACGGCTGATATATGCCGGCATAACCCCTCTATCAGTACCCAATAAATAATTAAAAGCAAGAAAGATATATTCTATAACACACAAAGTTTGAAGGTGATAGAATGTTTTCATAAAGCATTTGATGAAGAATGCGACCCCACTGATGAAGTTTAACTTGGGTAATTCCATCCTGATGACTGTGTCTTTGAATTCTATGTCACAAATAATATGAACTCATCCTCAACAAAAAGAAACACTATTGAATCGGTCTCAAATATATACCCTGTAAATGTACCTACTGAAATCAGACAACATCCTTTGACTCTCAGTGTCCTGTAGTAATAGGCTGTGTAACAACATTTCAAAGGACTTTAACATTACAGCATTTAACATTACATGAAGGGTTCTCACTTTGTTCACCAGCAGTCATTAATGTTTATTATGAGTTAATACTATTTTTTCTAATGTCCCCAGCTAAAATTTTTGGAGGGAGAATTAAGTTGTTAACTGATTCAAAGTTATACTTAGGTTTATGATTAAGTTTAAAATATACACCAAAGCCACAAACCGTATGGCTTTGAGATATATTTTATCGTGTATTTTCACATATTTTTCATTATGTAGCAGAAAGTATATCATAATAATTACTGGAGTAAGAAGAATTTTGGATGTTTTTAAATAGCAGAAAAGCAATCAGTGTATCTTCACAATACTGGAAGAGTAAAATAAAATTTCTTTAACTATGTTGTGGTGATAAAGCAACTAAATGGCACGAGGCCTCTCATATTTCTCAAACACAGCAAAGGACAGAGAAAACTAAAACACGCACGCATACTCAAAATTTCATCAATCAAATGATCAGGCAACATTAAGATATCAAAGGTCAAGATTATGATACTTCAGTAAACACAGGTCAAATATGCTACATGGTATAAACATCTAAACTGAAGCAATCAATTGCACCTAGCTGCCCTCCCTCTCCTAAAAAAAATTCATCTTCCTAGAATCATCCCTACTCTTTAGAAGCTTACAGAATGAGGACACTGACTGAAGCCAAATAAATGTGCCTCAGAAACAGTGTTTTTCAAACTGCAAGCTGTGACCCACAAATCATCAATTTAGCAAATGTCAGCCAGCATTTTTTTTAATACAAGAGGATGGAATATAACAGAAATTAGCAGAACATACCACATGTAATAAGGATAAATACTGTTTTGTGAAAGTTTCCCTTCATACCTAGGTATGTACTAGATCAGAATGTAACATGTACTTATTACTGAGAGGCATGATTTTCTTTTTTTTTTTTTTTTTAATTTGAAAGCTACCACCCTAGAGATCTGGGTCTAATGCTTCTCAGGACCCAAAGGGTGAATGTTTTCCTTAGTCCTCGGCACCTATTCATACTCTTTGCTCAAGGCAGACTAGTGGAAACTAACTTAAGTGCTCCACAGCAGCATGAAGTGAATACGGGACAAGCCCCAGCTCAGCCAGTATTTGGACTTCAAAGCATTGCCAGCTTCCCTCAACAGCCCTAGGCGTTGCCTACAAGCTCTCTGTAGCCTAGCAACCTTCAGAAGAGAGCTCCTCCTTCCTGCACTGACTGTATACAGTTCAACACTTCCAACCAACTTTCCTCAACTACAACTTCTGGAAACACTGTGTCCCAAGAAAAGACAATATTAAATCTCCTCCCTTCACCAATTCCCAGAATGTCTTCCTACTAGAGGACCTAGAACTCAACAGAGAAGCTCCACACAGATCCTTATTTCCCCCAAGATCCCAGGACAGGGTACCCTCTTGTCAGTCCTCATCTTATCCCAACCCCCTAGTTCTCAGTCTCCCAACCTTGGGGCAAATCTTTTCTCCCAAAAGCCCTTATTCAATTACCACATTCTTTTATCAGCCCCTGGTAAGAGCAGGCCTAATGTCCCAAGAGCCTAGACATGCCCGTCCTTCCCCCAGCAAACCTCCCTGGGGACCTGTCCTCTTTTCTGGGATTCTGTAGTTCAGAGACAAGTTTCCTATTTCCCCAGCAGTCCCAGACACGTCTCCCTCTCCTACCAGCTTAGAGGCATCTACCCATCCGCCCCCCCCGCCGCCGCTAGGGCACGGTGAGACGCCTCGATTCTCCCAGGAACCCGGGAAGGCTACCCCACACGCCCTCCTCCAACCCGGAGCCAGCCCCCAAGCCCAAGCCCATCCCAGCTCAGGACTCTCCCTGCTCCGCCCTAGCCCAGGCCAGGCAGGCTCCATCCTCCCTCTAACCCTAGGGCAGGTCTCCCATCCCCACAGCTGCTCGAGACCGGCCCCGTGTGGCTCTCAGTCCTTCCCCGAGTGTCCTATCCCTGCACCCTGCAGGAGAGACCCCCCACCCCGCGCCTCGGCTCCGGAGGAGAGCGCCTCGGGCCTCGAGAGCCCGGCAGAGCCGGCGGGCCCGGCTCCACTCACCCCTCAGCCCGGGAGGCGGGGGAGCTGCTGTGGCGGCTCCTCCGGTTGCGCCTCTCCTCCCCCCTCCCGGCCACCGCTGTCGCCGCCGCTCAGCCTCGGGCCTGGTCCCGGCCGGCCCCGGCCCGGCTCCGCTTCACCTAGTCCCCCAATCTGGCCGCCGGAGCCTTGTGTCCTGCATTGACCCGGAAGCAGCTTTCCTGGCCCAACAACAACACGTGACCCCAGCGCACGTGTCACGTCCGCTGCGTGAATGGGAGGGGGCGCCGGAGGAGCGGGTCCTAACCAACCGAGCTGGGTTGCCATGGCGACAGGGATGGCTGTGCTGGTCTGGGCTTCACCACAAACATCTCATCTGCTCTTTCTCGTGCCCATCCATTGAGGGGACATCCCCAGGGGCAGAACGGGAGTACACATTGTCATATCAGAGGACGATAGGGGTTGCAGAAAGGAGCATTGGGGGTAGCCTTTCCAGAGACATTTGTAATCTTGGCCTGGCTCTGTTATTGATTTGCTTGTGACCTGGACCAAGTCACTTCCTGTCTCTGGCTTCAGTGTCCTCAATCACAAAATGAGGAAACTACACTAGAGGAGCCCTCAGGATATGGTGGCAGTGTGGCCTTCCTTCTATGCACCCTTCACAAGTGGCATCCCGAGCTTCTAACACCAATATCGTAACAGCAGCTTTCATTTATTGAGCACCTTCTAGGTACAGGCACTGCGCATGTGCTGTTTTTAATTTGTACAACCCTCCAAAGAGATGGTATTTATAGAATTGAAAACAAATGCAGAGTGCTCAAGTGATCTGTCCAAGACCACCCCGTTAGTAAATGTGACCAGTGTGAGATTTGAATCCAAGTCAGGCTGGCACCAGGGTCCATGCACTTCACTTTATGCCACACTGTTGCTCCAATGCCATGTATAGTATTGTTATATCTGACTGTTGAGCTGTGATTGCTTATGTACTCCTTTGTCCATTTCTTTTGCAGAAACATACGTGGAATAGGGATGGTGCTGGCTCATCCTGAAGTAAATTCAGCCTTCTATGAAAATGTCAGCTGAAGTGCTAGATGAAGATTTCTTTGTGCATAAAGTGTTTGTGCTTTTGTGTGCCAGAAAAGAGATGGGAGATGTAATGTGCATGCGTATATCTGTGTTGGTTTCTAGAAGGGGGAAACAAAATTATTTGGGAGAGACCCAATAGCAGCCTACCATCATCAGTTCCTGGAGACTTATTTTTGTCATTTTGTTTTGTTTTGTCATATCCCATAAGTAGTGCTTAGAGGGGATAGAGGGGAAAAAAGCCAGAAGGACATGGGCAAAGAAACTGCTCTGAGGTTAAAGGGGATGATAAGCCAAGAATTGTATCTTAGGTTGCTCAGGAGGGCACTTTACTTCCCCTTCCATAGAGAACAGAGTGCCATTCTGGCAATTTAAGAATTTCTGGCTTTGGAAGCACTGAGATCATTGGCATGACCACAGTCAAAAGTAGCCTCAGTGGTGAGGACCATGAGAAGAGCAGAGTGAAATGTATAAGGTGGATGCTGCATGGATACTCTATTGACAGACTTACTTCTGAGCTTAGGTACCTTTGGGGACACCAGAAATACTTAAGAGGCTACATGCCCTGTGAGCAACTAGAAAAAAAAAAGCACGAAATATGGGTCATTACTGTTAACAAATACTATGTGCAAAGTATATAAATACATATATGAATATTGTATGTGACTGGGTGTGATCGATTATACACCTCTTTGTATCTCTGAGATATCCTCCAGTCATTTTTCTGCCCCTTTTCTCATCTTTCCCCTTATAGAACTAACTTCTAAAGACAAGATCAATGTCTCTACTCTGGTTTTTCTGCTAACTAGCTGGAACAGTCCTGGTTTTTCCACTAACCATCTCCCATCTTTCTCCCCAAGATAGCTAGAATTATCTTTCTAAAACTCATATCTGATTGTGTTATTCCCTGGAACTTAAAACCCTTTCAAGAGCCTCTGTGGATCTCAGGATAAAGTCTATTACTATTGAAGTACTTCTCAAAATTTTTCCTGATCTGGACCCTGCTAACTTTTCCAGCCTCATTTCTCACTGCTGTTTGCTCTTCTATATTTGCTCCGTTCAATCTGGTAGCCACTAGCCACATGTTGCTATTTAAATTAAAATTAATTAAAATTAAGTTAAATTAGAGTTTTATTTCCTCAGTCACCTGACACTGGTCACATTTCAAGTGCTCAATCACCTTATGTGGCTAGTGTCTATTATGTTGGACTCTGCGGGTACAGAATATTTTCATTATCACAGAAAGTTCTATTGAACTGTGCTGCTCTATACTTACAAATATGATATACTCTATAGGAATTCCCTCCGCAAAGCCATTTGCTTCAAATATTCTTCTTTCACTTCCTCGAGACAGGAAATTATGCATAATGGCTTATTTCCTTGTTGTTTCTTTGATGAGCAAGTAAGCCTCAATGAAGGCAGGAGCTAGGTCTATCATGTTCACTATTGACTCTGCATTATTTCTAAAGGGCTGTCATGTAGGAAAAGGAGAGAATGGACATTGAACTAAACTGAGAGAAAATAAGAGCAAGGCAAATTTGTGGCCATTTTATTAGCTATTATTATTATTAATTATCATTTTTAGACAGGGTCTCTCTCTGTCACCCGGACTGGAGTGCAGTGACACAATCATAGCTCACTGCAGCCTCAAACTCCTGGGCGAAAGTGATCCCTGTTCCTCAGCCTTCCAAGTAGGTGTGACTACAGGTGTATACCACCATGCCTCCCTAATTTTTTTTTCTTTCTAGAGGTGGGATATCGCCATGTTGCCCAGGCTGGTCTTGAGCTCCTGGCCTCAAGCGATCCTTCCACCTTTATCTTCCAAAGTGCTGAGATTATAGGCAGGAGTCACCAGGCCCAGCCAAAAAGTATTCATAATTCGATCACTTTGACCTACCAAGGACAATTTTATACAGTGCAACCTAAGAATAAGGAGGAACTTTGGGAGAATTGGAGCTGCTTTAGTCAGTTCTAGTTAATTCCCTGTCATTGGAATAGGTTGAGCAAAGGCAGAACCTATAAAAACAACATGTAGACAATTCCTGGATCAGAAGATTCAAAGTCTTGTAAGATTCTAAGTCTACATTTCTCTTACTGACTCTTTAATTCAGAGTTGAGTATGCCCTAACAAAAATCATAGCTACTTTCTAAGGTTTTACTATGCCAGACACTGCTTGAGACATTTCATGTAGATTACTGTTTTTTTCTTAATCTTCACAATGATCTTATGAAGTATGTTTAATGCTATCAGATCTACCAACTAAGACTCAGATTAAGTCATACACCCAGCAACATACAACTAGCAAAAGGCAGAATCCAAATTCATATTTAGGAGGGTCTGAGATCAGAATCTAAGTTCTTAATGACCCTGTAAGATGAAATATAGTTCTTTCATGAAGTTTAAATAAGATATTTATATGTCATTTTAATTCAACAATTGCTTGCTTTGTAATAGTTTTTTTGTGTTCCTTATACTTAGCTAGGTGGTTTGGGGAAAACAAAGATAAATAAGGCATGGTCTCTACAATGTAATTGGAAAGATAACATGTATACACAAATAACAGTGATACAGGGCAACTTACAGGATGTTATTTTTTTAAAGGGGATAAGGGAATTACCTTCACAGCTGAAGGCTCTTCCCAAGTAGACAAGAGGATAAGGATGTAATTACATGATAATTTAACATGAACAACAACAGTAACCAGATGGGAACACAGGGGAAGATAAAAGCAGCTACTTCACTTGAAAGAATAATGGCTGGTTTGGTGATTGTGTCTTTACTACCAGTCCTGCTTTTTCCACTAACCAGCTCTGTCTCTTGGACTGTTTCCGCCTAGAGCATTATCTACCAAATGACAGAGATTGGGTAAACTATCATGGTGAACCACCTGAAATTATATTTATTGTGTATATTATACATGGATGCATTTTTAAAAGGAAATGTCACAGATTTCATCACACACACACACACACACACACACACACAAATCCTAAGTAAAAAAAAAAACTGTAAAATGGATGACCCCTTTAAATTTTGCAATTCTCAGATTCTATATTTTATTTTTGTCAACATTATTGACGTATTTGTCAGGAGCTATACTGTCATGCCAAGCCTAGTGACCAAGCAAAGGGCAAAGATTTATAAAATTTTAAACTGGAGAGTCATACCTAGAATTATTTAGAAAGGATTGGTATTTCCTTACTGGGCAGAATATGGTCTTTAAAAACAAATCTTAATTTACTTTTTTGCAATTTCCAATAGACAGATCAGCCACAAAAAGCTTAATTTTCAAGAAGACCTTACATTAATTAAAATCACTTGCAACAAATTGCTAGAAGCCTCACTAACACCTCGTAATTATTTTATTGTGAAGAATACCAGACATACAGAAAAGTGCACATGGTGTATATAAATGTACAGCTCTATGGATTTTCACAGATGAGCATGTAACAACCTCCTATTCAGTCATAGAACATTGCCAATTTCCCAGAGACTTCCCCCAGTACCTACACTCACGATTCTCCCCGAGTTAATTAACTGCTATCCTGACTTCTATTAGTGTAGGTTATTTTTCCCGGTTTTTAAACTTCATACAAATGAAATCAAGCAAGATGATTTCTTTCACTTAACATTATGAGAAGCATCCATTTTGTTGCATGTAGCTATAGTTTACTCATTTTTATTGCTACATAGTATCTTACAGTAACACTCAATTTATTTATCCATTCCACCATTGGACATTTGGGTTGTTTCCAGGTTTTGGCTATTATGCATAACGCTGCTATAAGCATTCTTGGGCTTGGCATTTAGTGCACATATAAACATTTCTGTTGGGAATATACCTGAGAGTAAAATTGGTAAATCCTAACTGCAACCTCTGCCTTCCAGGTTCCAGCTATTCTGTCTTAGCCTCCCAAGTAGCTGGGACTACAGGCGCCCACCACCACGCCCGGCTAATTTTTATATTTTTAGTACAGACAGGATTTCATCATTTTGGCCAGGATGGTCTTGATCTCCTGATCTGCCCACCTCAGCCTCCCAAAGTGCTGGGATTACAAGCATGAGCCATCATGCCTGGCCAAAAATATTTGTATTAATATTTAATATTAATATTAAATTAATATTAATAATTCATTTTATTAACCCACTATATCCAAAATGTTATTAAGATATGTTATTCTATTCATATTAAATCCTCAAAATTCGTGTATATTTTACACTTGTAGCAATTTAGTCTAGCCACATATCAAATGCTCCAAAACCAAAAGTGGTTACTAACTTTCATCTTACCCTATCTGCTGCTATTTGATTTCATTTATTGTTGTTTTTCTAATATTCTTATTTTTAAAAAATGCCTTTAAACTGTACATCTCTAAGTACACCATAAGTTGTGAGCTACAGTTTTGATATGTACATTTTAATTATCATTCTGTTTTAAACATTTTCTGACTTTTTAAAAATTCATTGATGTGATGGATAACATTAATTGATTTTTTAATATTGAATCAGTCTTGCAAACCTGAAATGCATCCCATTTGGTGTAATATATCATTCTTTCTGTACATTGTTGGATTTTATTTTCTAATATTTTGTTGATGACTTTTGCATCTATGTTCACGAGCAATATTGCTCTACAGTTTTCTTGTAATGCCCTTGTGTTGTTTTGGTATTAGAGTAATGCTGGCTTCATAAAATGAGCTAGAAGGTACTCCCCTGTTTCCATTCTCTTAAAAGATTATAGAGAATTGGTGTAATTTCTTCCTTAAATGTTTGGTGGAATTCATCAATTGACCAATCCTGGCTTAGGTGCTTTATGTTTTAGAAGGTTATTAATTATTGATTTAATATCTTTAAGAGATATAGGCCTATTCAGATTGTCTTCTTCTTGTGTGAGCTTTGATTGATTGTGTCTTTCAAGAAATTGTTCCACTTCATCTAAGTTATCAAATTTATGGGCATAGAGTTGTTCATAAAATTCCGTTACTATCCTTTTCATGTCCATGGGATCTGTAGTGATGTTTCTCTTTCATTTCTGATATTAGTAATTTGTGTTTTCTCTCTTTTTGTCTTAGCCTAGCTAGAGGCTTATTGATTTTATCAATCTTTTCAAAGAATCAGCTTTTGAGTTCATTGATTTTTCTCTACTGATTTCTTTCAGATTTCATTGATTTCTGCTCTAATTTTTATTTGTTTCTTTAGTTTGGATTTTACTTGCTCTTGTTTTTCTAGTTCCCTAATATGAAAGCTCAGATTATTGATTTTATATATTTCCTATTTTCTAATATATGCATTCAAGTTTCTAAATTTTCCTCTAGGCACTACTTTTGCTGCAACCTACAAATTTGGATGTTGTATTTTCATTTTCATTTAGTTTAAAATATTTTCACTTGTGATTTCTTCTTTGGCCCATGAGTTAGTTAGTATAGTTAATTGTTATAATTTTATGTTACTTCAACATCTACTTAAATATAAGTTTAGCTTTCTCATACCAGATATCAGAAGTGGGACATAGTGACCGTAACAGTTTCTAGTTGTCCACCTCCTTACAGTTCCTTAATGCAGTGGATCCATTACCTGCCTTATACAACCACCTTCTGATGACCATCTCCCTATGGGATGGTTAGATACAACTTGCTTCACTCACCCCTGTGATCCTCTTAACCCCCATGGACTGCACAGATATATCACAGTAGCCCCTCTCAATCACAGTGTGACCCCATGCCAGCTTGCTCTAAACCCATCAGTTAGAATACCTTGTGGGAAACTTGCTTGGGTAATGACCCCAGTAAAGACTATGGCCCAGAGGAGGTCTCTTTATCTCTCTTTCTCTTTCTCTTTCTCTTTCTCTTTCTCTTTCTCTTTCTCTCTCTCCTCTCTCTCTCTCTCTCTCGCTCCCCATCCACCAGTTGAGCATACATGTCCCTGTTGTTTGGGGATAAATTATTTGTGAATGTTTAAAATAATTTGTATTTTACTGTTGTTAAGTTCAGTGTTCTACATAAGCAATTAGATCACTTCTGTTAATTATGTGGTTCATTTTATATCCTTATTGATATTTTGTTACAAATTGATTTTGTAATAATTGTTACAAGCAGATTGATTACTTGTTGTATTAGTTACTGAGAGAAGTGTGTTAAAATATCTCACTAAGTCTACAGATGAATCTTTTTTTCCTTATGTTTCTGACAGTTTTTGATTTATGTTTCAGTGATGTAATACTAAAAATTGTATTAAATTAATTAAAATTGTATTCTCTTTCTGGTAAATTAAACTTTCTCTCATTGTGATATATCTCACTTATCTCCAGTAATATTTTAACAATAGTCTTAAAGACTATTTTGCCTACTATTAATCAGCTTTCTTTTGGTAAATCTTCTTCTATACTTTTATTTCTGTAACCTTGTATTTTAGACATATCTTTCATAAAAAGCATAGTGTTATTGGGTTTTAATCCAGTCTATTATTTATCTTTTAATTGGATAATTTTATCTATTTATATTTAATGTAAATATTGATATATTTAGGTTTAAATCTAGCAGTTTACTACTTTTTTTTTTACCTGTTTCATGTTCATTATTCTCTCCTTTTAAAAACTTGAATACATTTTTCGTTCTCTTTTCTCTACTATTAGCTTGAAAGTTATATATGCCTTTACTATTGTCTTTGTGGTTAATATGGAGATTAAAATATGCATCCTGGAGTAATAAACTTTAATATTACTTGACACTATTGCCATTTTCTCAGGCAATGCAAGGATTTTTGTTTTCTCTTTGGTTTTCTCTTTTCGAAACAAGGTGTCACTCTGTTGCCTAGGCTGGAGAAGTGCAGTGGCATCATCAGGGATCACTGCAGCCTTGACCTCCCCAGGTTCAGGTGATTCTCCCACCTCAACCCCCCAAGTAGCTGGGACTACAGGTGCATGCCACCATGCCTGGCTAATTTTTGTATTTCTTGTAGAGACTGGGTCTTGCCATATACAGATTTTTAATACCATTTACCTCTACCTGAATTATATGCTATTACTGTCATAAGTTTTAAAATAAATATTTAAAATACACAAGATAGTGTTAATATTTCTTTAATACTATTCATTTAGATATATCCCATGGTTCTCAACTTTAATTTTTAATAGTGATAAAATATATAAAACATACAATCTACCATTTAGACATTTTTAAGTGTGAAATTCAGTGGCATTAAGTACATTCACAATATTGTACAGCTATCACTCCTCTGAATTTCCACAACTTTTTCATCACTCCAGACAAAAACTCTACCCATTAAACAACAACTCCTCATCCCCCTGCCCCCCGCCCGATAACCTCTAATATACTTTTTGACCCTATGAATTCACCTGTTCTAGGTATCTCATATAAGTAGAATCATACAATATTTGTCCTTTTGTGTCTTGCTCATTTCTCTTAGCATAATGTCTTCAAAGTTGATATGGTTTGGCTGTGTTCCCATCCAAATCTCATTTTGAATTGTAGTTCCCATGATACTCATGTGTCGTGGGAGGGATCTGGTGGGAGGAACCCTGTGGGAAGTGATTGCATCATGGGGCAGTTTCCCCCATGCTGTTCTTGTCATGGTGAGTTCCCACAAGATATGATGGTTTTATAAGTCTGGCATTTCTCCTGCTTGTACTTCTCCTTCCTGACACCTTGTGAAGAAGCTGCCTTGCTTCCCCATTTCCTGAGGCCTCCCAGCCACGCTAAACTGTGAGTCAATTAAACCTCTTTCCTTTATAAATTACCCAGTCTTGGTTATTTCTTCATAGCAGTGTGAGAATGGACTAATTCAAAAATTGAAAGCATGTATCAGGATTTCATCCATTTTTAAGGCTGAATAATATTTCATTGTGTAGATATACTGCATTTTGTTTCCCTATTCCATCTGTTCATGGACATGTGTGTTTTTTCCACCTTTTGACTATTGTGAATAATGCTTCTATGAACATTGGAGTGCAGAGATCTGTTTGAGTCTCTGCTTTCAATGCCATTGAATATGTGCCTTGTTATAGACTAAATGCTAGTGTCACCCCCAAAATGCAAATATTGAACTAACCAGTATGACTAATCAATATGGCTCTATTTGGACATGGGACTCTAAGGAAATGATTAAGTTAAATAAAGTCACAAAAGTAGGGCTCTGATTTGATAGGATTTTAATGTTCTTACGAAAAGAGATACCAGAGAGGGGCTGTGCTAGCTCTTGTACTGTCTCTACCCTTCTGTGGACTCTTAAAGGAAAGGGCATATGAGGACAGAGTGGCTGTCTACAAATCATGAAGAGCCCTGCTAAAAACTTGATCTTGGAATTTTCAGCCTTCAGACTGTGAGAAAACAAATTTCTGTTGTTTAAGCCATGCAGTCTGTGCTGTTTTCTTATAACA
Organism: Cacajao melanocephalus; assembly: GCA_963573385.1. Taxonomy (NCBI): domain Eukaryota; kingdom Metazoa; phylum Chordata; class Mammalia; order Primates; family Pitheciidae; genus Cacajao; species Cacajao melanocephalus. The sequence goes on from CAUYLG010062231.1 coordinate 74,838, forward strand.
GCCTGAACTGACCAACCCATATGTAGAAGTGGAATTGCTGGGTCAAATGGTAACTTTGTGTTGAACTTTCTGAGGAACTACCATTCAGTTTTCCACAGTGGCCACACCATTTTACATTCCTATTAGCAATGCAGCAGGGTTGCAGTTTCTCCACACCTTAGCAAACACTTGTTTGTTTATAACAACCATCCTAATGGATGAGAAATGATATCTCATTGTGGTTTCGATTTGCATTTCCTTAATGACTTGTGATTTGAGCATCTTTACATGTGACCATCAGTACATCTTTGGAGAATGTCTTGTCAAGTCCCTTTCCCATTTTGTAATTGAGTTGTTTGTTTTTGCTGTAGTTGTTGAATTGTAGGAGTTCTTTTTATATTCTGGATATTAATGTCTTATAAGATATATGATTTGCAAATATTTTCTTCCATTCTATTGTGTTTTGACTCCCTTGATAGTGTTCCTTAATGCACAAAAGTTTTTAATTTTGATGATGTTCAGTTTACCTATTTTGTTGTTATTGTCCATGCTTTTGATGTCAGATCTGAAAAAACACTGTCAAATTCAATGTCATGAAGCTTTTCTTCTACGTTTTTTTCTAATAATCTTGTGGTTTTACCTCTTATGTTTAGGTCTGATTCATTTTGAATTAATTTTTGTATTGGGTATAAAGTAAGGATTCAACTTCATTATTTTACATGTGGATATCCAGTTTTTCCAGTACCATTTGTTGAAGACTGCCCTCTCCCCATTGAGTAGTCATGGCACCTTGTTGAAAATTAATTGGCCATATATGCAAGGGTTTTTTTTCTAAGCTCTCTGTTCTATGCTATTGGTCTTTGTCTGTCTTTATGCTGGTACCCTATTGTTTTGGTTACTGTAGCTTTGTAATGAGTTTTTGAATCAAAAAGTGTGAGATCTCTAAACTTGTTCTTCTTTTTCAAGATTGTTTTGGCTATTAAGGATCCCTTGAGATTCCATATGAATTTTAGGATGGATTTTTCTATTTCTACCAAAAAAAATCATTGAAATTTTATTCAATCTGTAGATCACTTTGCACAATATAGACATCCTAGCAATGTTAAGTCTTCCAATACATAAACACAGAATAGCATTCCATTTATTTGTGTCTTCTTTTATCTCTCTCCGCAGTATTTTGTATCTTTCAGTGTACAAATATTTTGCCTCCCAGTTAAGTTTATTCCTAAGCATTTTATTCTTTTTGATATTATTATTATTATAGGAGACAGCGCTTTGCTCAGTCCCCCAGGCTGGAGTGCAACGGCATGATCTTGGCTCACTGCAACCTCCACCTCCTGGGTTCAAGTGATTCTCCCGCCTCAGCCTCCCAAGTAGCTGGGATTACAGACACCCACCATCATGCCTGGCTAAGTTTTGTATTTTTAGCAGAGACAGGGTTTCACCATGTTGGCCAGGCTGGTCTTCAACTCCTGACCTCAGGTGACCTACCTGCCTTGGTCTCCCAAAGTGCTGAGATTACAGGAGTGAGCCACCACACCCAGCCTCTTTTCGGTATTATTATAAAGGGAATTATTTGCTTGATTTCATTTTCTGATTGTTTATTGTTAGTATATAAATTCATGATTTTTGGATCTTGAATTTTGTATCCTGAAATTTTGTTGCATTTGTTTTTAGTTCTACAAGTTTGAGGAGGAATTCTTTAGGGTTCTCTACATATGGGATTATGTCATCTGGAAACAGAGATAATTTTTACTTCTTCCTTTATAATTTGGATGCCCTTTTCTTTCTTCCTTTTTCTTTAACCTAAAAGCTCTGGTTAGTACTTCCAATACTATGTTGAATACAAGCGGCAAAAGTGAGCATCCTTGTCTTTTTCTTCTTCTTCTTCTTCTTTTTTTTTTTTTTTTAAAGACAGAGTTTTGCTCTTTTTGCCCAGGCTGGAGTGTAATGGTGCAGAATCAACTCACTGCAACTTCCACCTCCCAAGTTCAAGTGATCCTTCTGCGTCAGCCTCCTGAGTAGCTGGGATTACAGGTTTGTGCCATCATGCCCAGCTAATTTTTGTAATTTTAGTCGATACAGGGTTTTGCCATGTTGGCCCAGGCTGGTGTCGAGCTCCTGACCTCAGGTGATCGCCCATCTCAGCTTCCCAAAGTGCTGGGAGTACAGGCATGAGCCACTGTGCCCAGCCCCTTGTCTTGTTCTCAATCTTAGAAGAAAAGCTTTCAGTCTTTCACCATTGAATATGATATTAGCACTGGATTTTTCACATATGGACTTTATTATGTTGAGGTAGGTTCCTTCTATTCCTGTTTTTTTTTTTTTTAAATAGTTTCCTTCTGTTCCTGTTTTATCATGGAAGGGTACTGAATTTTGTCAGATTATTTTTCTGCATAAGCTTAGATAATTGTGTGGCTTTTTTTCTTTATTTTTAAAATGTGGTAGAATTACATTGATTTTCATATGTTGACCCAGCCTTACCTTCTGGGGAAAAATTCACCTTGATCTTAGTGTATAATTGTTGTGATATACTGTTGAATTAGGTTTGCTGATATTTTATTGAGGGTTTTTGTATCAATATTTCTAAGGAATATTGGTTTGTGTTTTCTTGTAGTATCTTTGTCTAATTTTGGTATCACATAATCTTGTCTCATAGAATGAGTTACGCAGTATTCTTTCCTCTTCAGTTTTTTGGAAGAGTTTGAGAAGGATTGATATAGTTGTTTAAATGTCTGGTAGAATTAACAAATGATTCCCTCTGGTCTGGGTTTTTCTTTTTTGGGAAGTTTTTCATTACTAATTCAATCTATTTTCTAATTATAGGTCTATTCAAAATAGTAATTTCTTCATGATTTAGTCTTGATAGATTATATGTTTCTAGAACTGTGCCCATTTCATCTCACTTCCCACTTTATTGGTATACAAATGTCCCTAATACTCTTTTATACAGATGTTTCTCAACTTATGATGGAGTGTCTTGTAGAGTGTATCATTAGATTCCGTTTTTTTTTAAAAAATTGCTTCTGCGAATCAATATTTTTTAATTGGGATGTTAATTCATGATAGAAAAGAACTAACATTTGCCATTTGTTATTTGTTTTCCACATGTCTTAAGCTTTTTGTTTTCATTACCTCCATTACTACCTTCTCTTATATTGAGTTGATTTTTTATAGTGACATATTTTGATTTCCTTCTCATGTCCTTTTTCTCTATAATCTACAGATATTTTCTCTGTGATTATAACTAGAATTACCTATAACATCCTAAAGTTATATTGTTTTAAATTGATATCAATTTAACTTTGATCACATATAAACACTCTGCTCCTTTAAAGCTCTGCCATTTCTGTTATTAATATAACAAATTACATCCCTATACCCATTAACATAGACTTATGATTATTTTTATGCACTCATCTTCTAAATCCTGTAGAAAATAAAAAGTGGAGTTGTAGCCCAAGATTATGGTAATACTGGTTTTTATGTTTTCCCATGTATTTACCTTCACTGGAGATCTTTATATCTTCACGCAGCTTTGAATTACTATCTAGCATTCTCTTATTTCAGTTTTAGGAACTTCCTTTAGCATTTCTTTAAGGGAAGGTTTAATGGTAATGAATGCTCTTAACTTAACTTATGTTTATCTGGGAATGTCTCATTTTGTCTCTCGTTTTTAAAGGACAGTTTTGCCAGATATAGAATGCTCAGTAGTTGGTTTGTTGTTGTTGTTGTTTTTACATGTTGAATATATTATCCTATTGCCTTCTGGCCTTCAAGGTTTCTGATGAGAAGTCAGCTGATAATTTTATTGAGGATCCCTTGTATGTGATATCACTTCTTGCTGCTTTCATTTTTTTTTTTTTTTTTTTTTTTTTGGTCTTTGGCCTTTGAAGGTTTGATTATAATGTGTCTTGGTGTGTATCTCTTTCTGTTTAATTTATTTGGAGGCCATTGAGATTCTTAGATTTGAAAATTCATAACATTCATCATATTTGGGACATTTCTGGCCATTATCCCTTTAAATAATCTTTTTATCCCTTTCTCTCTTCTTTCTATGGGTCCCCCATAATGCATATGTTGGTCCACTTGGTGGTATCCTATAGTCCCTTAGGCTCTGTTCACTTTTCTTTATTCCTCTTTCTTTCTGATTCTCACACTCAAGAATTTCAGTTGCCCTAAATTCAAGTTCACTAGTTCTTTCTTTTGCCTGCTATTGAGTCCCTGTAGTGAATTTTTCATTTTAGTTATTGTAGTTTTCAGCTTCAGAATTTCTCTTTGGTTCCTTTTTATATTTCTATCTCTTTGTTGATAGTCTCATTTTGTTCATATATTGTTTTGTTAATTTCCTTTAGGTCTTTCAGAACATTTAAGACAGTTGTTTTAAAGTATTTTTCTAGTAAGTTTGATGTCTGGGTTTCCTTGGGGATGGTTTCTGTCAATTTATTTTATTCCTTTGAATGAGACATATTTTCCTGTATCTTTGTATGTCTTGTAAGTTTTTGTTGTTGCTGTTGTTATTCAAAATTGAGCATTTGATTGTTATAAATGGTAACTCTGGAAATTAGGTTCTCCCCTTTCCCTAGAATTTGCTGCCTTTCTTTGTTTTGTTTTGTTTTGTTTAATTTTTGAAGACTGTAGTAGTCTGCTTTGAAACTTTTCCAAACTATTTTTAGAAAGACTATTTCTTGTCACATGTATTCATTTAAGTCTCTCTTCTTTTAACTCATGTTCAGCTAATGTTTTGATGGAGATTTTCTCAAATGTTAGGAGCAAACAGACAAATAAGACACACACACACACACACACACACACACACACACACACAGAGAGAGAGAGAGAGAGAGAGACAGAGGGAGAGACTTTTTCGGTCTTTGCAGACTGGCTCTGTGCTTTGGCAGTCCTTCACAGATTAGCTGGTTTTGCTCTGAGCATAGAGATAAGCCCCAGATGGAAGGTTAAGGTCTTCTCAAGCCTTTTCTGAGAATATATCTTGTCTAGCCACGTGTGTGACTTTCTAAATTTCCCCATATAGGCAGTTGTTTTTGAATGTCCTAATTTTCCACTCTTGTCTCTGCCTTTCCTTTGGTGCTTAGATGCTCTATTACATATCTCCACCCAGAATCTCTTTCCTCGGGCATCTATTGGTTTGCAGTCCCTGTATAGCCTTTGCTAGTAATGGCCACCAATTTTCCCATCTGTGTTCTGTTTTGTGCAAGACAGAGATAAGTGAATCAATCTCTCAGGTATCCCCAGCTATTTTAGAACAGAGTATAAAATAATTTTCAAGGAAAGTCTGTTCTCCTCCCTCAGGTTCAAGTAGGACATCTGGGAATTGGTTTGCCACTGCTCAAAACCAAGATGTTGCCACTATACCAGGAAACGGATTGGGCAAGGAAGTGTAAAAATGCTACAAAACTTTTCTACTGTTTTGAAGATATTTTTTTCTTGATTGGGTGTTGCTTGGTCACATTAAACCTTTGACTGTTTACAGAACTCCTACAAAGTTTGGTCAGAGAGCTTCTAATTTTTTTGTTCTTGTTTTTGTTTTGTTTTTTATGTTTAAATGGGGAAATAGACCTTGGAGCTTACTGGTCTACCATTTTCCTGACATTATTCTAATGTTATTGCTTTTTAATTTATTCTATCATCTCCAACCTTCTTGCCAGAATCATTTTCCTTCTGCATGACAAATGCCCTCTAATATTTTTTGTAGTGATGAACAAGCAGTGATGAATTCTTTCACTTTGATTTGCCTGGAATAAAATATTTAATCTCTGTATTCCAAAAAGATATTTTTATTAGTATAGAATTATAAGTTGGTAGGCATATTTTTATCAGTATTTTGAAAATATCATTCTATTATTACTTCATTTCCATTGTTTCTTTTGAAAGGTCATCAGTTTTGAAAAATTCTTATCAACAGTGTTTTTCAAATATTCTCTAACTTACTTGTTCTTTCCTTCTGAGACTGTTTACATGTATATGAGACTTTCTCTATATGTCTCTTATGTCTTTTATGCTCATTTCGGAATTTTCCCATTTATTTGTGTCTCTATCATCTTGTATGGATATTTTCTTCTAACCTACCTTCTAGTTTATTAATTCTCTCTTCAACTGTCTATAATTTGTTATACAGCCTATCCATTCAGTTCTTAATGTTTGAATTTTACAGTTTATATATGGTTCTCTGCCAAAATTCTTAGTTATGTTTTTTGAATATTTTAATCATAGTTATTTTAAGGGTTCATGTCTCACATATTATTATTTAGAATACTTGTAGTTCTGATTCAATTACACATTGCTTCTCTTGGTTTTCTTTCAAGTTTTCTTATCTCTTCACGTTCGGGTTAATTTTGATTATAGGAAAGATATTGCAAGTTAAGATTGTTATAATAATTTGAAGCCCAAAAAGATTTACATTTGCTTTGGGAAGGCAATTAGAAGAACAAATCATCTCTAAACATCTTAGTCCAACCGATCTCAGATTATTTCAAGTTGGGCTTCAAAATATTTGTGAGCTAAGTTCCTTCTAGTCCATTCTTCCTTCTAAGAAATAGCCCTTTAGAGACCTAACCAAAATATGGAGAGGGCCTTCCTTTTTAGGCTTTGGACAAGTTTTTGTCTCTATTTTGTTTTCCTAGTCCCATGAGGCTGTCAAAAGTACTGCTCAGCTTTTAAGTGTCTCAATTATCTCTTCCTGAATCAGCAGACACTATCAAGTAACCAGAACCAGTGCCTCTCTGGGTTTCTCTCTTCCCTTGGATCTTGGCTCTTTTCATTGCCTTATTAATTATTTGATGCCTACAGTCAGATTTTAGAGTATTTGTCCAGCTTTTTGTTGTCTTCAAAAGGAGGCTTACTTGATATTATCTAGTTCTCCATGCCAGGAATAGAGGTTGTCAATTCATGTCCACTTCTCCTTTTTTTTTTTCCTTTTTGGTATTTTTACCAATCTCTGACCCTGCTTAAGAAATGTAATGAGAATGGATATAGTAACTTGAGAGAATTTTAGTGAGCATTTTGGGCTTAATAACTAAACAAATATTATTCTGAGCTTCTCATGTACTTACTCATTTCATTTACAGAGATAAATTTTATGTCAACTCAGGTAATTTTCTTTAGGAAGTAAGGATTAATAATTTAAAATAGGAATGTTTCTATATTATTATATATGTCTAGATCTATAGTTTGCTAATAACATTTGGAAACTAGCTCAAGACTTTAACATGGTCATTGGTGTCTATATATATATATATATATATATATATATATATATATATATATGAAATAAATGAATGAGTGAAATCCCAGCACTTTGGGAGGCCAAGATAGGCAGATCACTTGAGGTTAGGAGTTCAAGACCAGCCTGGTCAACAAGGTGAAACCCGGTCTCTAGTAAAAATACAAAAATTAGTGGTGGTGGGTACCTGTAATCCCAGCTACTGAGGAGGCTGAGGCAGGAGAATTGATTGAACCTGGGAAGCAGAGGTTGTAGTGAGCTGAGACTGCACCACTGCACTCCAGCCTGGGCAACAGAGGGAGACTCCATCTCAAAAAATAAATAAGAATGAATACTATTGAAACTACCAAAAGAGAAAAGGAGATGAGAAAAAGAAAGGGTCTGGAGGGACTTTGGAAAAGCAGGTAGTACTCTTCCATATATTTTACATGGAGAAGCTATAAAATTAACGTCACTTCAGTGCTGGATGACCAGCTCTCCATTACATTAAATTAATTATATTAATTAAACTAGTGATTGTGTTGTTAATTTGTATTTTAAAGAACTATTTTTAGGCCCAGTTGAAGATGCATGGAAGCATCTAATCAAGTGTTCATAAGAGCGCTTTAAATGATGGCTCATTATAATGTCGTTGCTTGAACATCCTGTTGTTCCCTACTGTCTGTAAACATTTAGCTCACAAAGTTGTGTCACAGTAAGCATTGCTTCCAAGCCAGGAATTTGTCATAGGTAAGCCTGGATTGCCATTAAGATTAAATATTGCTCACAGGTATCCATCTGTCTTGGAAGGTTTAGCTGTTCAGCTACCTCAGGTGGTGTCATTGAGCTCTGTGAATATGTCATTTTAAGTAATCGTACCAATTTTGAAATAACACTGAGTGTAATTAAAAATATTATAGATAAATTTAATGCAAAGGATTCAGCCACCTACTGAGGCACTGGGAAGATAACTTTCTCCAGTATGAAATTCTTCTATAGTATGTTATTTCATTATTTGCTTGTTAGAATTTTATAGCTATTTTTTCTCTTAAAATTTTCTAGGTACTTCCATATGACTCCTTTTAGCTTGACTCTTTTCACATAACGTTATAAACAAAGGAAGTAAGGTAGACTACTGAAGAGGAAAGGAAATGAGGAAAATAAAGGGTCTGGAGGGACTTTGGAAAAGCAGGCAGCACTCTTCCACATATTTTACATGGAGAAGCTGTATAATAGACATCACTTCAGTGCTGGAAGATCTTCCCCTATTTAATGACTTTACTCTCTGATTCTCTGGGAGTTTTAGAATATGTCCACAAATTCTTTGACACTGTTTCCATTGAATGGTGGGGTCTATATCTTCTCTTGAACCTGGATGGGCCTCTGTGACTGAATCAATCAGTGGAGTAAAATGCCATGTACCACTGCCTTATTCTTTTGGGGGCACTTGTGTTTAGAACTCAACCACCATGCTGTGAGGAAGCCCATGTAGTCACAAGGAGAGATCATGTAAAGGTGTTCCAACAACACTGGCTAACCCTGGCTAAGGTCTGAGCTAACAGCTAACATCAACAACCAGACATTTGAGGAAATTAGCCTTCACTTGTTTCCAGCCCTCAGCATTGCATCACCCCCAGCCTTTGAGTATTTCCTGCTGAGGCTCCAGACGTTACAGAGCAGAGATGCGCCATCCCCCTGTTTCCTCTCTGAATTCCTGACCCACCACATTCATGAGCATTCTAAAAGGGTTGTTTTATGCCAACTAAGTTTGGGGTAGTTTTGGTACCATAATAGATAACTGGACCAATCGTAGTTGAAGACAGGAATCTGGGCACAACTGGCTTTCCTGGCTCAACTTCCATTGCTCCTTCTACCCCGACCTCTGCCATGCTCCTCTATTCTTTGCCTTCCTACTGCTATTTCCCATCCCCCCAGGTTCTCCCTTACATGGACAACTCATGCATTTTTACATTCCTCAGGCCTTTGATAGTGCTGTTTCCTCTTCCAGGCTTTCAACATCAGTGAGACCTGGGTTTGAGTCCCATATGGGGCACTTTAGAGAAGAATAATCCACATCTCTAATTCTTGCCAGAAAAATAGGGACAAAAATAGAACTTATTCATAGATTAAATGGCTGAAGTATGTAAAGTTCTTAATGCCTGGCACATAGTAAACATTAAATAAATGTTAGCTATTAAATTCTTTCTATCTTCATAAGTGAGTTTCTATTGAACATCAAGACCTAAATGAAAATGCTTGTCTTAAGTCTTGAGAAAACATGATATGTCCATTTATCTGTGAAGACAGCTCCACCTTCCAGATAAAATGGAATTGCTCCTTCCATTATGCTCCCAAATACTTTATTCATTCTTCGATTATAACTTTTATAAGTAACTTATTTTATATGTGACCCCATTAGACCCAGAATTCTTCAAGGAAAAGGTTTAAGGCAAAGGCCTTACAAAAGTAGAAAATGTCCCTGTCTCTTACATGTGTATATATATGTATGTGTATGTGTATGTATTTGGTATGTATGTACAGCAAATATTATAGTGGTGAAAGGGAAGTGAAGAATTGGTTATATGACTCTGGCAGGAGAAGACTCAAGAACTTATAGAGCCTGGGGCCCTGTCCAAACACTCCCTTGCAAATAGCCCCAACTCTAGTTCCCTCTTGTTGTTCTCTGTCCATCTTGCACAGCAAGCACCCAGGTAAACCTAACTGTGCGTGTACCAGAGGAGCTGAATGCTGCCAGGGAGAATCACACACCTGAGCTTACTGGCTGCTCTTTAACCTCATCTCCAACTGTAAACAGACACTTGGTGCTGCTAGCTCATCTTACTGATTTTCTTCACCCCTTAAGATGAATTTCTGTTTCCTCACTTTCCTTTATCCCTCATCTTCCCGCTGAGCTCACTTTAGAGCACACTAGGAAAAATGAATGCCATCAGTGTGAATGTATTTATCTTCTTCCTCCTTCCCTAAAAGCCCACCTGTACTCAGGCGCTTTCTACTTGTGTTAAAATGAAGGGTCTGTCCCTTCACCTATCAAAGGCCAATTCCACCATTTGTGTTCTGGAGTTTTTCTTTCCACGCTTTGATTTCCCCCTACTTTTTATGTGTCACCATCTCTTCCTCTCTAGTAGATCATTCCTATCGCAGCGTCAGCATGCTCTGGTATTTCCCTTCTTGACTTCACATGCTGTACCCTCTTCCCTACTGTTCTGTTTTTATGCGCCCCTCTCAGCAAAATTTTTAAAAAATAGTCAGTGCACATGTTAACTCTGTTGCCTACCTCACCATTCACTGTTCAGTTTACTCCAATCTGGATTCTCTCTCTGCCACTCCTCACTGAAACCATGCTTGTGAGGCTCGCCAATGGATAGTTATCTGTGTTCACTTTAAATTCATAGCAGCATTTGATTCACTTAACCTCTGCCTTCTTTTTGGCTCTTAAACATCATATGCTTCTGGCTTTCCTCTTTCACACCGACTGCTCCACTTTAATTTGCCTCCTGTATCCTACTTCCAAATGTTAGAGTTGCTTAGGGTTCAGTTCTTTTTTTTTTTTTTTTTTGAGACAGAGTCTCACTCTGTCGCCAGGCACCAGGCTGGAGTGCAGTGGCACAATCTTGGCTCACTGCAACCTCCGCCTCCCAGGTTCAAGCAATTCTCCTGCCTCAGCCTCCCGAGTAGCTGGGACTACAGGCACACGCCACCATGCCCAGCTAATTTTTTTGTATTTTTAGTAGAGACGGGGTTTCACCATGTTTGCCAGGGTGGTCTAGATCTCTTGACCTCATGATCTACCCTCCTCGGCCTCCCAAAGTGCTGGGATTAGAGGCATGAGCCACCGCACCCAGCCAGGGTTCAGTTCTAACGCTTCTTCTCACCTTTCTCTCTCCAGTTTCTCCTTAGGTCGTGTCGTCTATTACCCTGATTTCAAATAACATCTTCATGTTGATAAATTCTAAATAACAAGCCTGGACATCTCTGGGCCACCAGACTTGTATAGCCCACTGCCTATTAAATACTTCCACTTAGATATCCCATAGGTGTCTCAAATTTAACATGCCACAGAGAGAAATCTCAGTCCCCTCCCTTCCTCCCCTCCCAATCTAATCTTCCCTATTTTAGTAAACAGTATCACTTTCCACACCAATTACTAAAGAAGCCAGTAAAATGGAATCATTTTTGACTCTACCAAATGCTTTCTACCTCTAAACTATACTTATCTTTATCTCTGCAGATACGTAGCTCAGATAGGAAAAAGGTTAATATGTTTGTCCGCTTGAGAAACTCTGGAACAGGTTGCTGGGAGCCTTATTATATGAGAAGTTGGCATTCTTGTTGTCAGTAGAGTAAGAAGATACTGAAATTAAAGCACACTAAAATTAAGCGGGAAAAGATTTTCCCAGCTTCCGGAATATGTAGAGAACTTACCTGGGAGGAGATAAGAGTCAAGGTGCTCAGATCCTTTTGAGTCATTATATTGTGGTGTACAGGGAGGAATGCTTATACAGGTGTATTAGTCTATTCTCATACTGCTAATATAAACATACCCAAGACTGGGTAATTTATAAAGGAAAAAGGTTTAATTGACTCACAGTTCAGCATGGCTGGGAAGGCCTCAGGAAACTTACAATCATGGCAGAAGGGAAAGGAGACACGTCCTTCTTCACATGGCAGCACAAAGGAGAAGTGCCAAACAAAAGGGGAAAAGCCTCATATAAAACCATCAGATCTTGCGAGCACTCACTCACTATCATGAGAACAGCAGCACGGGGATAACCAAATGCATGACTCAATTACCTCCCAACAGGTCCCTCTCATGACACACAGGGATTATGGGAACTACAACTCAAGATGAGATTTGGGAGGGGACACAGCCAACCCGTATCAACAGGTTAGGGATCAAACCCCACTAGGCCACACCTTGGGAATTTTTTACATCTTTCTTCACAGAAGAGTTTGTAATCTCAGAGAGTGAAGCAATACTTTGCGGCGCTCATTCAAAGAACCATAGCATCCTAAGAAGAGGGGCAGCTCTGAAATACCGGGAATGAGTAGCATGGAGGCCAACAGCAGTGCTGGCAAACAGTAGTACTAAAGCAGCAGAGAAGCTTTACAAGCTACTGACATGTAGGAAAAGGAGATCCAAGAAAGTTATGTTTTGAAGCCTTCTTGTTCCCAAGTTGCTACAGGTGCTTTACACACACACACACACACACACACACACACACACACACACACACAGAGGCATACATGCACACACACCACAGCTCTTGTCAAAAATGTCTGTGAAAAGCCATCCTATATCACCCTCTTGGAGAGTCACTGTACACATTTGCATTATAAATGCTCCACGGCTGGGCGTGGTGCCTCACACCTGTAATCCCAGCACTTTGGGAGGCTGAGGTGGGTGGACCACTTGAGGTCAGGAGTTCGAGACCAGCGTGACCAACATGGTAAAACCTGGTCTTTACTAAAAATACAAAAATTAGCTGGGCATGGTGGCACATGCCCGTAATCCCAGCTACTCAGGAGGCTGAGGCAGGAGAATTGCCTGAACCTGGGAGGCGGAGGTTGCAGTGAGCCAAGATCATGCCATTGCACTCCAGCCTGGGCAACAAGAGCAAAACTTTGTCTGGCCCTCATTGGAATGATGTGTCCTGAAGGGAATAAGGCACAAGCCATGTGCTCTATCCTTTTCAGGAATGAATGGGGACTTTTGTGTTCTGTTTTGTGACGGTAATCTTATTCCTACAAGCTTCTGAGAAATGTCTCTACAGACTTCTTCACAAGATTATGTCCTCCCATTTTCTTCATTAATTATGCAAAAAAAAAGGTCAATTCAGCATTTGGAGTAAAATGAAAGCATGAAAGAAAGGACCTCACCTCACCTTTCTTTTAGGCTAAAAATTCACATTCTTTCCTCATGAAGTCACATCCATTTTCAAAGCACCTCACTGCGATTTGGCCCAAAAAGAATTGCAAAAAGCAAACTGACAGAATTACCAAGAGTTATGAAGTAAAACAGTCCCTGGGGCAGGGAGCGTCAATGTGCCTTTCCTAAGAGAGGGAAGCATACGTGGTTCAGAGCTGAGGCCCCCTCACCCCACTCAGGGTTATAATGCTGAATTCTGTGCACTCCTCTTAGTCAGGGACAGGAGACATAATTTGAGTGAGTTAAGTTGTGCCCTTGAACCCATGGCGAGGCTTAATATATATAATTTTAAAAATAAAAGCAGACACACCAGAGAGCAAAAGAAAGGCAAAAAGTGTTATGGTGGGTCCTTCATGCATAAAGATGATGATGACTGAAAAAGTGCAAGGCCTTGACTCTCAGCCTCATAAATTATCTCCTGAGTGCTCCTGCTTAGTGTCTCACACTGGAGTTGCTTTTGTCTTTCTTTCGGCATACAGAGTAGATTTTTGCTTACACATAAACAGTGTTGCCCCATCCCAGAGAGTATCCCACCAGGAAAATGGAACATAAAATTGCTTTCTTGAACTGTTTTTATTTTTGCAAGTTATTTTCCAGAGTTTTCCCAGCATGTCTCAAGCAGCACTTTAATACCTCAAATCCTGAGGTGCAACAGTATATTATAAATTATGTATTGGGAAAAACACTTATTTAAGATCTAGATGAGCGCTAACAACTTAACTGCCTTTTTAAGAGCTGCATTTAAACATGTGTATATGAAGGTTTTATGGAAGAAACAAAACTTTTGCCTAGTCTGCACAGCACTAATCTATTCTCAGACCACCCAGAGTGACAATACTTTGCATAATTTCTTTTACAGGTTAGTATGGAGCACTACGTTGTAGTGTAGGTATATGTATCTATATATTTGTGTGTTTTTTATCTAAAAGCAGGGTGAAGGGAGAAGAAAAGCAGGGACAGGAACACAGAGAACTCAAGAGCAGGGTTAAAAATGCACACAGTGATGACATAATGCATTCGACCAATAGATCTCAAATTTAGCTCCCCAGATATTGATTCAAAAAAGGAAAAGAACCTTGTCAGTTCTTAGTATCTGTAGGATAAAACTAATTACTCTTGATATTTTTAGCTATTTTGAGTTCTAAGATCAGATAGGCATTTTCCCCAGAGACCTGGGAATGGACAGTGTAAGATGCGATGCACTGAAACTCACTATCAAAAACTGTCTTTACAATGGAGCTAGTGAGTTTCACTGGGCTCCATCTCAGCTAATAACATCTTACCAAAGGGTACTTCCCTAAAAATAATTATTCAGCTGTTCAGTATAGTGTAGTCCATATAGTCAGCTCTCTGCTGATCAATAATGTGCAAACAATAAAGTACATCAAAACCAGAAAAAAATTATAGTAATAAAATAGAGGGCTAATTGTCATCTAAGTGCAAGAAACTACATTTTGCTACTAAGTGCTTTATAGACTTTTGATCCATTTGCATAGTTTTTGTGTTCCTTTCCCATCAGCACCATAAATATTTTAAGGAGGATGTAGCTGATAGCAGCCTAGAAAAGGACTCTTCTGGCTGGGCATGGTGGCTCACTCCTTTAATCCCAGCCCTTTGGGAGGCTGAGGTGGGAGGATCACTTGAGGTCAGGAGTTCGAGACCAGTCTGGCCAATCTAGTGAAACCCCATCTCTACTAAAAATACAAAAAAAGAGACAGATGTGGTAGCAGGTGCCTGTAATCCCAGCTACTTGGGAGGCTGAGCAGAAGAATTGCCTGAACCCAGGATGTGGAGGCTTCAGTGAGCCAAGATTGCACCATTGCACTCCAGCCTGGGCAACAAGAACAAAACTTTGTCTCAAAAAAAAAAAAAAAAAAAAAAAAAGAAAAGGCTCCTTCCTCCTCCTCCTCCTCCTCCTCTTCTTCTTGTTCTTCTTTCTCTTCTTCTTCTTCCTCCCTTCATCTTCATCATCATAATCTTGACCACTTCTTGGACCCTTCTTATTTACCAAGCCCTGTACATATATACTTCATATGTGTTAATTCTGTAATCCTTCCAGCAACACTGTAAGAGGTTCTAGTTTACTTTTTTAAAAACTGAGGATGAGAACCATTAAATGAATTGCCCAAAGCACCACTAGCTCATAAGTGGTAGAAGCAGAATTGACTCAGTTCTGACTTTCCATTGTGTCATGCCACCTGTCTACTTCTACACTTTATTTAGGAAGGTTTTCTCCCATGATTTCTTGTAAGCACTTTCTATTTTAGATGACTTCCTTCCAAATGCCACATAGGGCTAAAAATCATTTGGGTAAAAAATCAGATTGTTGATCTTTTGAGTAGATTTAATACTCTAGTAAACAAAAACACAAACACTTCTCAATCCTTTTACTGTGTTGGTAGCAACAGTGCAATGTGAGTTCTTGAAGAGTCTCTTCCAGATTTCTTTTGACTAACACATACTCATTGAAAACTGCTTATCTGCATTCCTTTAACTGGGTTACTGCTCCTTTTATACACTTGTGACAGGCAGACACTTTTTGGTTTGTTTTCCTGCTCGTATCTGTTGTAGTCCATCATTGATGGTACAAGTGGGTCCCTCCACATATTACAGGTGCACCTAAATCATTAGATCCTTAAGGAAAAGCTTCTCTGCTGGCATAAAATCAATAGTTCAGCCTCCTAAAATACCTAACTGAGGCCATGCCCATATGATTAAAAACACTGCTTTGAAAGGATGAGTGAACAAGTGTTCTTCCTGGTCAGTGATTGAATGTGAGCAACAGCTTAGTTCACCTGAGCTACAGGAGTTTTCACTCAATCTTACATTGTAAAGACTTATCCATATGGAAATATGTAGAGCTGTTCCATTCACTTTTACTACTGTGAATTGCTGCATTGTATTGATTAAATACTAGTTTTAAAAATCCATCTTTTCATGGGTATACTTTTTTAATTGTTTCCAGGTGTTTTGTTTCTGTTTTGCTGTTACCAACTATTGCAGTGAACATTTTTTGTCAATGTCTACTTGTGAACATTTTCGAGAATTTTTCTAGAGTATATTCTAAGATATGGAATTGATGATTCATAGAATGTTCCTCACTTTGCCTTTACTAGATATTACCAAATTGTTCTCCAGTTTACCACCTACCAGAAGTACATACATGAAAGTTTCCTATATCCCACCTCCTTACCAGCTTTGATACTCAGAGTTTTGTTTATTTGTTTTGCCTACCTGATGGATGCGACATATTATTTCATTGTTGTTTTGAACGTCTTCAAGTCCTGGACAAAAGCTGACTTGGTAGCTTTGTGAGAACATAGCCTTGTTCTAAAGGAAGTGGATAGTTCATGAGAAAAATTTATTCAATTAGGTCCCAATGACTATGATAAAAGAAATCCATGACTGCCAGTGCTTTGAGCACTTTTTTTTGCTTGCTTTTTTTGAGACAGGGTCTCACTCTGTCACCCTGGCTAGAGTGCAGTTGTGTAATTATGGCTCAGTGTAGCCTCAAACTCTTGGGCTTAAGCAATCCTCCTGCCTCAGCCTCCCAAGTAGCTGGTACTACAGAGTCATACCACCACACCCAGCTAATGAGTATTTATATTTAAAATAAAAATGAGGCCAGGCATGATGACTCATGCCTGTAATCCTAACTCTTTAAGAGACTGAGGTGGAAGGATGTCTTGAGCCCAGGAAATCAAGGCTACAATGAGCTGTGATGGCACCACTACACTCCAGCCTGGGTGACAGAGAGAGACACTGTCTCTAAAATAAATTTTAAAAATAAAATAAAAATGAGTTACTGGTATTCATATTTTGACAAGTCATAAAAAGTTCTTCCTCTTTTCCTATGTTACATACCTTTTCCCATGTTACATACCTTTTCCCATTCAGATTTAGTTATTAATTTGGTGCTACTCCAAAATACGTAATTCCAAATTGGTGTTTGTTTGTATGGGGAAAGCATTTGCTTAGAAATTTGAAGGCTGGCCTTAGACAATGGACTGAAGTTGCAGGAACATAAACATGCTTTAAGATGTTCCGAGTGGCTTGAGGTAGGATGGGATGGGGACTTTGGCCTCTGCCACAGAAGCAGGCTAGATGCTAGGCAGGCAGGAGCCTGTGCAGGGACCCTCTGAGGATGGACCATGCTCTGAAGAGCAGTCACAACTCTTGAGCCCAATTAATTAGCTACGTTTTAATCTGTGTTTGTTTTCCTTTGTTATCTCCTGGCCTTGTTGTTTAGCCTTACTTTACCATTTCTGCCTTGTTGCAGCTGTGCTATAAGGAATTAAGGAAAATTTCTAGGTCAACTTGAGTATCATTTGTGCAAGACCAAAAGCAGCCCCAAAACAAAGATGGCAACAGTGATTTGTGACAAGACTCCAAGGGGAAGATCAGTCTTGAGGGGATAGAAATCTGGTTATCAAATCCAGCCTCCCATTCTCATGTAGAGATTCCACCTCCATTGCAATCTTGGAAGATTTTATTAACGGAGACTGTGGGGGTTCTTAGAATTTCCCACCGAGGCCCCTGTGGCAAGGTGAATCTTGGCTGACTTAGCTGTGAAATGAGCTTCTTACTCTTTTATTTCCAGGGAGCTGGCATGTTGTCCCAGAAAGACCAGGATCTTTGAAGCCTGGCAAGCTTGAGCTCAGATCCATGCTGGGACAAGTTTATGAGGTTAGACAACTCTTCAGCTCTAAAATGAGGGTAACAAAACTACCTTAAAGAGATAATCTTGATGATTAAATATAATAACTTATACAAAAGTGCCTAGTTTATGCCTGGAACACAATAGACATGAAAGAAACATTCGTTTGCTTCTCCACCTCCCTACCTCACCCCTGTGTCTTGGGACCAGGTTTCCCCAGTAGCTGGCGCCTCCACACCACCAGACCCCAGGATCCTTGGTGTGGGTCTCCTGCCACCAAGTCTTGTGTGACCCTCCCTAAGAGCTGACCTCTCCCTTGTTGCATTCCTGGCCTTGTCTCTGCTCTTGGGTAACAAATGACTGATAATGATTAACTCAGTATTAGACCTGCTTAACGCAAAGAAATCACTCTATTGACATGGCCATTTCAAGTACCACAGTAGATGTATGGGAGAATTGTGTATTTGAGGACGGCAGAATCTTGCAGCAGCTAAAACTAACTTCCAGCGCATACCTTTACATCCACCTTCAGGACAAGCCATGGTATTCAATTCCAACTGAATGGATTTTTCGCTGAGACTCCCCAGGGACCACTGATGTCCTCACCTGCCCTTAAGGCAACTGCCTCTCCTCACTACTGAAAGAGATTAGGACCTATAGATGGGATTATGGATCTCCTTGACATTCTTTGATCTTAAATTAAAATGCCTCCAAAGGCTGCTGGCTTGGGTGGCTGACTATGGAACCTTTCATCTCTCAGTTACCATTTCAAATTTGCCCCTGCAACAGCGTTCTGCTCCGGGAAGAAGGCAGCCTCTGATAAGGAATTCGAATGGGGCCTCAGCCACATCCCTTACCCATGGACACTCCAACTAGCTGGAAACATCCTTCCTTCTGGCATGATAGTCTCAATGGAGGAACTGAAGATCAAACAAGTTTAATCTCTGACCTGCACGCTGGTCACCTAGCAGGGTTCTGTCTTTAGGGCAAAAGGGGTCTGAAATAATTCATGCTGCTCTCAGCACAGTGTTCTTTCTCCATGGGAGGCTGTTGGCTGCTGAGGGCTATCAATCTGACATTCTTCTCTAGTTCTACACAGAGACTAAAATACCATTTAAGTCTTATTCCAACATTTCTCAAATCATGTGGGTATTACCAAGCATAAAATTATCATCTAAAAACGCAATTTTAAAGAGCTGGTTATTTGGAGAAAATAAGAAAGAACACTTCTTCCTGTTTACTCTGAGATGTGCTCTTTTTTTTTTCCAATGAGGTGGTTATTGTGCCTTTCTTAATCTTTAGCGATTAGGCTTGAATTTTCACCTAGTGTCCAATTTGCTCATAAATCTCCTCATTTTGTTTAATTTAAATGTTTTGGCCAACTTCATGGTTTAATAATGAGAAATAAAATTGGAGCCCTAATGATTATTAAGAAAGGAATTTTCATTTCATTTGGAATTAAAAGAGCTGTTAAAAGCACGGACATCCCGTCAGACAGGCTGCCACTACCTTAGCTGGAGCGTGCCAAGTGCAGCTTGATACTACACATTTCTTTATGCTCCGGGTAATTCTCCAATAGGATTACTTGAAAAATCCTTCCACTCCAGCCCTGCTTACATCCACCTGATTGCTATGCCCCTACTGATTAGCTGTGAACTATTAACTGAATGCAGGCCATCTGAGAAGCCCGCAGGTACCCAGTGTGTTGTTCTCTTGCTGCCCGGCAGAGCCAAGGCAGGTTACCCAGCTCCAATACGCTTCAACACAAGTTGTATAATGGGGACCCTGAGACCACAATTATCAGATAACTAGGCAGTAGAGAGTACTGTTTCAGCACTTCTACCTGAGCAGACTTAAACTTAAAAGAGAGAGAGAACTACAAAAAGTTTTAAAACCCTTTTCTAGTAAGTTTACCCACTGGAGAAAGATATCCGCAGCATGGCTATGTAGCCTAGAATTCCCTCCTTGTCCCAGAGCTGGGAGGAAACCCTAGCTGGTTAACTCCCCTTGTGAAGAGAGAGGAGCTCTGGTTTCTTTTGCTTGTGTAGAATACAGTGGGTCCTCTGAGACAGTCAATGGGGAGACCGCTTGGCACCGGGTAGAAGAATGGGAACTGGCTTGAGACCGACGAACCCATTTCTGTTGGGGGCTTACTGGATAGTTCAAAAAAAAAATAATAATCTCAGATTCTTCAGGCATGTCCCAGGCCATCTTTCCTCACCACATACCACTTCTTTCTAAAGAGCAGCTCACAACTACCGTTTAGCATTTAGTCATACATTGCCTTGGGTTAGAAGACTTTGCACAAACAGACTTGACTTTCAAAACAGATTGTAAATGCCTCAAGGGCAAGAAATTTGTTTTTATATATTTTGTGTGTACTCATTTATTAATTGATAAATGAGTGAGTGATCAATCCATTCATTATTCCAGCACCTTCTGTACTGAGAGGATTGTGCAAGGTTTGTGTTTCCGTGCTCCACGGGCTCCAGAGAAGTGTGCACCCTAACCTCCACCTTCCGGTAGCTCAATCTTGTTGGATAAGCTTGATGCTCATGGAAAGATAAAAATGCAGTGGCCTACAGTGAGAACACAGTGACTCAAACACACATAAAAATGATCAGAAGAAAAAATGTTAATAGCGTTTTTAGGTACTGCATTTGGGGTGTTTTGTTTCTTTCTTCTACTTTTGGATTTTCTAAATTTTCTATGATGTATGAGTATTACTTTAGTGGAAAAAAATAAAACTCAAAGTATAAATTGAGTATCAATACAATATATAACAAAAATGTTTAAAAAGCAAATTAAGATTCAGGGCCAAATGAGTCACCCACAAAGTGACTTCCTTCCACTGGGCCTTGTTTTCTGTATCTTTCAGTGCCGAGGACAGAAATGTGTACATAGTAGGTGTTGAAGGAACATTTTTTGGACTAAATAATAAATACTTGGTGAATATCAAGTTTGTTAGTTGATTAATTTGCTCTTATGCCTCTTGTAGTCATATCTTTCATTATTAAAGAAATCTCTTCTATTATTTTCTAATTGTGTTTCCAGTCTCTTCAATGAGATAACGTTTCTGTTTTACATATTATTCCCCCCTCGCACTATAGTTTGTCTCCTCTCTTACACGGCACATATTGGTACTTTTGTCTTCTCTTTTAAATAGTAGTCAGTCTGAAGGCAGCCCCATGGCCTTATAATCATAAGACCTCCAGGGTGGCTTGAAAAGGACTTTTACTAAAAAAGAGACTTTTGAGCCAGACGGCTGTGTTCAAACCCCAATTCCACCACCGACTTCTACATTGATGCTGACCGAGTGACATAGTTTTCTTTTCTGTAACGTAAGGAAAATAATATCTACCTGTTACGGATATTAAAATAACATATATATAACAGAGCACTTTATCTGGCAATTAACTCACGTAGTTACTGTGATAAGGAGTTCATTGCTTTGTTTAAAGAGTCTTTCTTTTATTGACCTTTATTCTATACCTCAGCAATATGCACCATTAGTTCTAGGGGCTACAGAGAAGAAAAAGTCTACTGCCTTTTCTGTATGACTTCATCTATCTTCATACCTCTCAGCCATACCCACAAAGCTCTCTCCCTCCCCACCAATTCAAACATAGCATTTAATAGAGGCTTATGGATTTCAGTGGATAGATCACCTTTGTAGACTCAATGGCTGTGGTAAGGTCCTAACAGCAGGGGAATAAACTGAAATGGCCCACCTGACTGTGGGAGGGTCCTTCTGGTTTACCAATCTAGAAGGCAAACTTCTAGATCTCTAAGGGCCTATGTACACTTTTCCTCAGTTAGATTATCTCTGCTCACTGAACACTGCTTTCTTTCTCTGGAAGAAAAATCAGAGCAGCCGGTAGCTTATGTCAACGAAATGTCCTGGCTAGTCGATGTGCGCTATACTAAAACCATAAACCCTCATTGCTATTAATCATAAGAAACATTGTCAGAGAACCTAATAAAAAACTCTTCTTCTAGTAAAATTCCATCATTTTTGCTTGTTTTTTGGAGATGAGGTCTTACTCTGTCACCCAGGCTGAAGTGCAGTGACACGATCTCGGCTCACTGCAACCTCTGCCTCCTGGGTTCAAGCAAACCTCCTCAGGTAGCTGGGACTACAGGGGCACAGGACCAGGTCTGGCTAATTTTTGTATTTTTTGTAGAAACGGGATTTTACCATGTTATCCAGGATGGTCTTGAACTCCTAGACTCAAGCAGTCTGCCCGCCTTGGCCTCCCAAAGTGCTAGGATTATAGGCATGAGCCACCGTGACCAGCCGAATGCCATCTCTTAAGTTGTACATTTACCATCACTGATAATTTCTGGGCATTTATGGAAGTAGGTTGTTTCAAAAACTAACGTAAAATATTAGGGATAAACAAGGTTATAGAATCAAAGTGATTTGTCTGCTTCAACAACAAAAAGCAAGAGTCCTAGCTCTTAAAAATCAAGCGTATGTGGAACTTTGCCTGGGTTTTATCCTCTCTGGGATCAGGTGATGTGATGCAATAAAAGATATCCTGGAAATGGAAACGCAGAGAACTGGGCTCTAATCTTTGCCCTTCATCTTGAAGCTTTTTCACTAACGGTGGCACTTTGGGCATATAATTTCACTTCTAGAAATTTTCATTTTCTCTCCTGAAAGTAACATTTAATTCATGGGGCTATCACAAGGATTAAATAAACAAATATTTTGGCAGGCAGGAGACCCTGGAGAAATGCTGCTGTTCCTTCCCTCGGTGTCTCTCTTTATTTTTTTGATCCAAACACTAACACTTAGAAAAATTGCAGCATTTTTCTAAACTCGTCGAAACTGGCCAGACTTCCCAATATGGTAATCACTCTAAATGCTAGAGCTATAATTTGTTGCCCTTCAAACCATGATGATGTTTCACATTTTAAAAGGAAACTACCAAGGGGAAATGTGTCTGTTTTCCTAGCAACTAAGGAGGAAACGTAGATTGATTTTGATTATTTTAGTAAAGAAGACTGCATCTGTTCTGAGCAAGCACCTCCTTGCTGGACTTACATGAAAATGGATAGCCCATCACCAAGCTTTGGTAATTTTATTTTGGAGCACAGATCACTTTTTGAGGATACTAAGGAGAGAATGGAGAAGGCTGACTGATTTTTTTCAAAGCTGGCTTGGGAGTCAGGAGGCTGAATTCTTCTAACCTGTATGGAAGGCATGCAGGCGGTGGGAAGAAAATATGCCCTCATACCTACCGATTGGAACCAACTCTGAACCAGTCTTCATATACTATCAACTCTCTCCCCACTAGGTTCATGCCCAGTGAAGTAAATGAAGTTGTATTTTTGTCTGGCATAAATTATTAAGTAATTCTTTGCATGGTTGCTTTAAATCAAGGATGTATTAGCATATCCCTGCCACTCAGTTTCATACCTGCTGCATTTTTATGTGCATTTGCTCTCAGTTGAATTTGCCTCATTCATTCATGCATTCATTCATGGGAACCAAATATGTGCCCAGGAATCCTACACACTGTGAAACATAAAAGATGAAAAAACTATTTTCTCTATAAAGACCTTACTCTGGCAGGTGGGAGTAAGGGGGTCAGCATATGTGTCACATATAATTTAATGTAGCAGGTGATAAGGGTCGTTAAAAAAAAAAGGTTGAGAATGCTCAGGAGAAGGAGAGGTTATTGCTTATTCCCTTGGTAAATGGGGATCATTGAAGACTTCACAAGGGAGGTGGTATTTAAGCTGGATCTGAAATATGGGTAGGCTTTGGCAGTAGAGAAAGAATGGGAAGGGCATTCCAGGAGGTGGGAATTGCCAGAGTAAACACCCAGAATTTGGGATGCAGAGGATCAATATCTAGGAGTGAGGGATATGGTTTGACAGCTGTGTAGGGTGGAAAGGAGGTAAAGTGTCAGGAGGGGGTTGAAAGATCGGCAGGGGCCCGATCAGGGAGACCTTTGAATCCTCTGAAAATAATGGCAGCCTTAGCAAATTTACTGTTTTATTTGAAACAAGAGATAGGCTACCCAAGTAAGAATGTTTCTGAATTCTGTACTTCACTGACCAATCCAACCTCTCAATTGTTAACAATCTCATTAACTGAACTTTTTGAAAATTATTTTCTGCCTAAAATGGATGAGGTTGATGATAAGAGTGGAGTGTAAGTGACAGCCGGCCTGCACTGCTCTTGTTCTCTCTGGCTGTGTTCAATCGCACTATCGGCACGGCATTTTTTTTCTAGTCACTTACTAATGCTAGAGGAACTTTGTTTTGCAACTGATGGAGGTAGAGCAGGAATAAGTTTTAAGAAGTCAGCTCAGGCATCTTATCGCTCACCTGGGAATGGGAAAAAAAAACGCCTTTTACCTTATGCATCTACATATGCGTTCAGCTTAGAAATAAATTACATCAAAGACCATTCAGTGAGAACTAAGCCTCCGAAAGCCAGAAGATTAAAGCCAGCAGTGTTACCTAGAAGCACGGAGAAAGGCTGAAGCGACAATGGGAAGAGTTTTCTTTTGAAAGGGACATTAGGATCATGGACAGGAACCTGCTACACACACACACTCACGCCACACAATACACATACCACACTCATACACACTTGTTCACCACACCACACTCACATCACACACATGCTGACAGGAGCCAGAAAGTCTGTGCTAAACTGCTACACACACACCCCACATACTCTTTCACACACACACTACACACTTACACACATATACACACCCACTTGGTGCACACACACTACATCCACACTGACAGGAACCTGTAGGTCTCTGCTAAGCTACTACACACATACATCACACACACACACACACACACACACACCATACATACCCCACACACACACTGAGAGGAAGATGTAGGTCTGTGCTAAACTGCTACACACATGCACCTACCACATTCACACACATATACATACCCACACACCACACAAATATACCCACACACACTTCACACCCCCAACCCCACAAGCACACATACAATGACAGGAGCCTGTAAGTCTGATCTAAACTGTTACACAAATACACATCCTACACTCTCACACATGACACACTCACACACATATATACACCCACATACCACGCACGCACCCTACACCACACATACACACACCACACACACCCTGACCCTCATACATACACTCACACACCACACATTCACATACCGCACACACATATACACACCCACACCCCCCCACACACATATGCCACCCCACACTCACATACCTGTCACACACACACAGTGGCAGGAACCTGTAGGTCTATGCTAAATGGCTACATACTCTCACACACACCACACACTCACATACCATATACACACCAATACACCATACACACACACCCCACACACTGACAGGAACCTGTAGGTCTGTGCTAAACTACTACACATACACACCAGTTTGGTTTATATAAGAAGGGAAAAATTAGCAAAGAAAAATAACTTTAAGTATCTCTATACTGAATTATTTCTCATCTGATCCTCTGTAAGCGGTTTTTAAAGTCCTGTTGCCGCTTGAGCTTGAGGGCATACAGTCTCCTGGTACAGCCAGCCTGTGCTGGCCACCTGCTTCTGACTTCTCTCCTTTGACCTTCACATTTGACCGATCTTAGTGATTTAAAATGCCTTTGTAGCCCACTTGGCACTACAGGATTACAGATGATGGAAGTGGAAGTCAAATTTTATTTTTTTTAAAGGAAAAGCTACTAAGAAGCTAATCGGAACAATCCAAGTAGAATACCTTTCCAGGTAGACTCCTTGTGCTATGAATAACAGGATGGTTAAAGGGACTGAAAAGGAAGACAGTTCTAAATATTCCTATACATCAGAAATTTGGGCATTTGGTTCTGTATTAATTTTTACACTGGCTCCACGCCTTCCGTCTTGTATTCTTACCCCTTCCCCTCAATTTTAAAACTCTTTGATCTTTTTTCTAAACACAACTCCCAACCCACTTAAACAGTTTCGTTGCTTGTTTCAGTTAGCCTTTCTGTATTCTGTAGGGCTAGGCTGTTTGTATCTGCAGCTAATTCCACCAATACAACTTAAAGAAGCCAAGAGATGAGACAGCGGTGAGAATCTCTAGTGTTGGCAGCAAACAGGAAGAAGCATCATTTGAGAGCCAGAATTCCTCAAAAAGGGATGCTGTGGGTGAAGACAAAACAACAGCTATAACAAACGATCTTTTGTCAGAGGGGTGCTGAATTCATCAACATGAATTAGCCATATTTCACTCCAAGGGCAATGAGCAAGATCTTGTTTCCCAGACATCAAAAAAATTAATTAATTAACTACCCAAACACACAAACAGTCCTGCTTCCTCCACTCAGCCTTCCTTTGCTCTCTTAACTACTTAGAATTTTGAGCTCCTCTGAATTTCTACGTGGTTAATATTTAAAACCACACACTCTAAGCACTTTTATTGTTATAGTTTGTGTGATTTTTTTTCAGTTTTTTATAAGTTAAAATTAGTTTTGTCCTTCAAGCAGAGTATAGATCACTGCTTCTATGTCTTATTTCCAGCAAAATCTAATGTGATGTTGGGTGCTAGGCAAATACCCTCTCCAGGTTACTCAGCAATCTATGGAAAAGTGCCAATGGAAAAACTGCCAGTGTTCCCTGACAGCCAAGAGACAACATTCGATTGGGCACAAGGAATACTGAAGAGTGGGCAGGATCTTCAGCTAATTTTCTACAGGCGGATCTTTGGCCCTAGATATAGATGATGGAGGGATGTGTAATCCATCATCTGTATCTAGTCTAACTTGTAAATTGGATCAAGTCCTCAGCTGCTATGCCCATCAGTCACAATGCACTGACATGCTTCAGTAAATCCTTGCAAGTGAAATATTTATATGCATATGCTTCGTTAACCTATGGTTATAGTATATGCTCAATTTTTTTATGACCCTTCCTGGGACCTCAACTTTTCTGCCACTTCTGGTCAGAGAGCTCATTTTTTACTTCATTGCCTTCGTAGACTTCTTTCTTGATCTTGGCATTAGTTCTGCTGTTTGTTGAATGGTAACATACGTCTTTGTTTCATTCATTCTCCAGATTTGGAAATTGGTATGAAATTCATAAAACTTGAATGATAATGTTCTAACAATAGTGGCAGAATTTCTCTTGCTTGGTTGCCCTCAAATTACAACAAGCTTGTTGACCACTTTGGCTCTAAAATATGAAGACTGTTTTTTTTTTTTTTTCCTTTGAAAGCCACACCCAGTAAGAACTTTTTCCCTATGGGAAAAGTCTTAGGAGAGCATGCCATTCCCAGTCTTTGAGGCAAAACTTAGGATGGGCAGGTTGTCAGTTCCCGAGGGCACTCTCTGTTTGGCCACTGTGGGGACTCGCCTGTGGGGAGAAGGCCACCATTCACCAAAAGGCAAAGGAATTACTCATGGCGCAAGGCAACTCAACGTTTAATTTCTCTTCGAGAAGGCCCCATAGGAAGCATTAGCTTTAAGCCAAATCTTTATGAAAGGATTCCTTCTCTGGATTTTCCAAACAGGCCTCTTTGTTATTACCCCAAGAAAGCTGACAACTAGTCAGGCACTCAAATCTCCCTTATCATGTCCAGATTGTTCTACCTTGCTGCGAAAACTCCATTGGGTGGGAGGGCCACAAATGGGTCTCTCAAGCCTCCTTCAAACCACCAATCTGGTGTTTCTGAAGTGCCCCAGCCCTTTTCTGGCCTCATGTATTTGACTCCTACACCACTGGGAAGTTCCCCCTTGGATTCCAAAAGAAAATTAAACTCCTTGGAATCCAAAACTAAGAAACTTCCACAGAGTGGCCCCAGGTGGATTGGTTATCATGATATTTCAGTCTCACCTAACCAATAAGAGAGCCGGCTGGCACATTCCCAGGAGGAATATTCTCATATGAGCAGTGGATTAGGGAGAGCCAAAAGATTTTCGGCCATTTCCATGCTCAGCTTACACCTTACCTGGGTTCTGTGGTACAGATCTTGTGACGGTTGGGGCCCTGCAAAGCAATTAAAAGAAATAAAGCAAAGTATTATATTTTAATTGATGTAATCTTCAAGCTCCCAGTGGAATCTGGGGTGATATCTGACTAGAGTTACCTAGGTATCAATAGATGACTATTATGTGAAAGTGCATTTAGGAAGACAAAACCCTAGGAATCCTGAACTTCATTAACATATGTATCCGTTTTTGGGGGTGGGGGCGGATTGGCTCAGGCTCCTAGGACTAAACATTGAAAGAAGCCACCTAGACTTTTCTGGGATCTGAACAAAGAGCCGAAGTGGGGGGAGTGTCGGGGGTGTTGCTGAGTAGACAGGGAGGTGGAGAGAGGGAGAGAGAGGGCGGGTGGAGGGGAAGACACAAAGTGGATTTATGTTTTTATTTGCTTTTCAAGTCTGGTACCTGGATATTAGACACACTGAACCATACTTTCTAAACCCAAATAGCTTTCATCCATCACTAACATTTCAGGGTTTGTTTCTGTTTTATTGTAAATATTCCAGTTGAAGAAAGATAAACAGACAAGAAAAAACTGCTTTATACAGTATACAGAGTCAGATAGAAAATACAGAATGGAAAAGAAAGCCAACAACCAACAGATAAAAAGTGGAGACAAACCAAGGAAGAGTACTAGCTGGTTGCAAATTCGCCCACCATCTTGAGCGAGGTGCAGCTCTGCTCTCAGCAGCTAACAGAAACTGTCCAGTGCTGTCAGTCTTATCTTTATTCCACATAGAGAAAGAAACAGACTATAAAGGATGCATGGGGACATTTATTTCACTAATCCATTAAAAAAAGTTTGCTATTGATCAAGATAGCCTGCTCATAAAAACGAGTTTTTTTTTTTAAAAAAAAACCACTCTTCCCGCCCCAAATGGGATCTGACAGTAGGAACCAGGTTGTCAGAGGCATGGGATGAAGCTGCAGGTTGGAGCAGAGTGGCACCAATGGGGTCTGTAGTCAGCCAGCCTTCGGGTGCCCTTCCCACCAAATCCACGTTTCTCCACGAGGCTCAAGGCAAGGTTTAAAAAAAGACACAAGTGTCTTGCACAGCTTGTTGTCGTTTGACGGTTAAAGAGAAAAAGGAAAAAGCATTCAAATTCATGGGTGAGGTCAGGCGAGGACAAAATGGGTATCCCTCACAGGAATAATCAGGGTAGCATTTGGCCCCCCGGACGGCAGCCCTAACTAATTGTCCTGGCATAAAGAGGATGCCGACCAACCCAAATGGCAAAAACATGAATTAAGCTCGTCATCTTCCAAAGATGTCTTTATTTTAGTACATTTGCAACAGCGACAAAAGTGAGGACAATTCCATTCAAGGTGGTGGCAGCGGTGGTGGAGGTGGAGGTGGTGGTAGTGGCTGTTTATTTCTCTCTCTCTGAATTTTCTAAGTTTACAATCAGAAATTGCATAGAATTTGTTTTCCATCAGCAAATGAGAACTCTCTGCGTGAAACTCCCGAATGGTGAAGCCAAGCAAAGGTCAAGCAGCTGCAGAAAGCCTCACCCCTCCCATCAGATGTGTGCTCTGGACCCTGCAAACTTCTCACTCACATGGAGAGCAGTCACTAGCAGTCACCTGATAACCTGGCCAGTGTCAGTAACTCCTACTTGGTGGATGGAAGAGAAGTTAAATGCTTTACCTAAAGTCATACAAGGTGGGGGCTACTGCCCAAGCTGAGGTTACGACTCAAGAGTTCCTGGTTCCCAGGCCTGTGTATTGACTAGGAGACTCCCTCTTTCTCCCAGGAAACTAGCAAATTCTTGATTACTTAAGGTCTTTCTATTTAATAAATACACACACACACACACACACGCATACACACATATACACACACACACACACTTGCACCCAGGTCTCACATCTAAGTAGCAAGAAACGACCCAATCCATGTGGGTCTGGCTTCATAGGCAGCCACTGGGTTTGGTTGAAAAGAGATGCAGTTGACAAAGTATGCACCATACCAACGGGGTGACCCAGTCCTTCCTCCTTTATGAACGGCACATTCCAACGGAAGCCAAGGCCATGGTATGGGAAAATTCTATCTACTCCTTCTGCTCCTTAAATGAAGTCCCAGGATACTTTGTGCATTCTGTTCTCCTCTCCTGTCTGTCTTCAGAAATTACATTCACAAAAGATCAAATCAAACCCAATAATAGTGAAAGTCAGAAAGAGAAAAGGAAAGAAAAGACAGATTAACCCTTGACATCCTAGGCATTTCAAGGTCTCTCTGAGTATACGATGAGTTAACTGCTTTTTGGCATCTAAAAATTTACTTCAATGGACCTTTATTTGAGGCTCTCCATCTGATTCTCCCCAAGACCTCTTCTCCTGTGCCCCTCAATCACCATACAGAAAGGAGAGTTAAGCACCTGAAATCGGATGCACTGGTGACTCATCCCAAAAGTCAGGAAAAAGAAGAAATAGGGATTATTTAGACTTCCATTCCCTAACCCAGCCTCCCCCTCCAAAACCCATAAAACAAATGAACCGAACTGAGAAGATGACAAAGAAAAAAGGAGAGGAGGAAAGAAAAAAGCAAAAAACATTAACAAAAACATACAAATCCAGAAAAGAAAAACTTTCCTGGTTTAATTTTTTTTTTTTTCTTTAAGAACCAGACGGAGGGTACATTGGCCCCTTCCTAGGGGGAAATTCAACTGATGATTCCACCAATTCATTGGACTGATCTAGCCAGGGACCCCCCCACCCTATACTCCGTTATTTTGGCGAGAGGGAAAGGCCCGTTGGGAGAAGATGGGTCCTTGTGCCCACGAGGGAGAGCCGTCCTTTGCCACCTGGGTGCAACGTCTCCGGGTGGACCCCGCTTCCTGACCGGGCGCGGTCTCTGGCTGGGGCGTCAGGCTCTTTGATCTTGTTGAAAAGTGACTGGATCCGAAATCCGGAGAGGTGTCTACGCTGTACAAGTCCGAGCTCGTGGCGGACGCGGCGCCCGCCCTGCCCCTCCCCTCCGGCCCCGCGGGCCTCCGCGCGTCCTGTGGCCGCCGGGGCTACTCGGGCTCGCTGCTGTTGGTGGTCTTCTCCCACTCCAGGCTCTCCTCGCTGCGGGCGGGCGACGGCCGTGCCCGCAGGCCCTGGAAGCGGCGGCACTCGGGGCACACGCGGATGTGCGTGCAGCCGCGGGCCACCAGGGCGGCCTCCTGCGCCAGTCTCTGCGCAAGCTGGTCGGGCTCCCCCGCCCCGCACAGCTTCCCGTTGCTGAGCGTCGTCGCGCCCCTGGGCCGGCGCTCCTCGGGGATGGGGGGCCGGGGCGGCGGGACTCCGGCGCGCCTCCGGCGGGGGTGGATACTGTCCTGACACAGGATGATGCTGCGCAGCTCGGTCACCATCTCCTGGCAGACGGACACCTGGAGGAGACAGCGAGGTCACGGCCCAGCCTCGCAACCAGCCCCCGTGGGCCCCTTGCGAGTCCGCTGGGATAGAGGATGAGGGGGGCAGCGGTCACAGAATCGTGTCATCTTAGGATAAAGGCCTTTCAGTCCATCTCCTCACTCCACTCCTATTCAATGTTCAAGCGCCCTCCATGCCATAATATTCAAGAGCCCCACCAACTAATCTCCAATCTTTGTTTGAACACCTTCAAAGACAATGATCTCACTTTTTTTTTTCCACATTTCCATTAAATGCTGCTTCCTTTTACCCAGCTAACAATTTCTATCCCTGAAATTTTCATTCATTGATCCCAGCTAAATTTGGACCTTGAAGCCTACTAAATAAAAAATTCCTCCACTGCATGTCAGTCTCTCAAGTATCTGAAAAGGCTACTATGCCTCTGTGAACATTATGTTCCTTAGGCTATTCTCGTTTCCTTTAGCCAACCAGTTACAGCTGGAGATGGATGTATCCTCATAACTAAAACAAGAGCCATGACTACTACTACAGGTGTACCATCTCCTAATCTGAAATGCTTGGCTCCAGCGGAGTTTCAAAATTCAAAATATTTTGGATCCTTTGGACTTTAGGAGGCTAATACAATGCACAAACAGTATAGTATGTATCACACCCAGTGGGTCTGGGGCAGACTTGAATTCAAACCCACTAATATTTCTGCAGCAACATGTATGTACACTCACACCGTGTGAGACAATGACCACAAACATCAGTCAAGCCAAGTCGCCACTGAGTGCATTTACATCAGACTTACAAGGAACTTGGAACTTTGCAGGCTTTTTAGGTTTCATAACTGTGGATGAAGAATACAGGATGGGGCTGGGTGCAGTGGGTCACACCTGTAATCCCAGCACTTTGAGAGGTCTAGGTAGGTGGATCACTTGGGGTCAGGAGTTCGAGACCAGCCTGGCCAACACGGTGAAACACTGTCTCTACTAAAAACACAAAAATTAGCTGGGCGTGGTGGCGCATGCCTGTAATCCCAGATATTCGGGGGGCTGAGTGGGGAGAATCACCTAAACCTGGGAGGCAGAGGTTGCAGTGAGCCAAGATTGTGCCACTGCACTCCAGCCTGGGCAACAGAGTGAGAACCCATCTCAAAAAAAAAAAAAAAAAAAAAAAGTGGGAGAGAGAGAAAAGAAAAAATAATACAGGATGGGCCTGCATTTTTTTTAATTTTTTTTTATTTTTTGAGACAGAGTTTTGCTCTGTTGCCCAGGCTGGAATGCAGTGGCATAATCTTGGCTCACTGCAACCTCTGCCTCCCAGGTTTAGGTGATTCTCCCCACTCAGCCTCCCGAGTATCTGGGATTACAGGCATGCACCACCATGCCCAGCTAATTTTTGTGTTTTTAGTAGAGACAGGGTTTCACCATGTTGGCCAGGGTGGTCTTGAACTCCTGACCTCATGATCTACCTGCCTTGGCCTCCCAAAGTGGTAGGATTACAGGGATGAGATACCGTGCCTGGCCAATGGGCCTGTATTACTATTATTATTATTATTATTATTACATCCATTTCACAAATGGAAATGGAGGCCCAGAGAAGTTATGTATCTTACCAAAAACTGACTAATAGCTAACCCTGAATTTGGGACCTCAACCTATCAACTCAAAGCCCACACATGCTCTATTGAGTTCTCTACTCTGAGTTGAAAGGACACTTTCCTAGACCATATGGGAGCAGAAGACTTCAGTCCTTTCATGTTCTTTCATCCAATTCTATCCATGGGATGGTTGTTCTACCATAGCCAAATGACTAACATAGCACTGACTCTTCATTGTAGCTATTGGGAGTACTCTAACTCCTAGCTGAATTTTTCAATGTACTTCCAGACCATGGGTGAGCTTTGGGGAGAATAATGAAATGTGAAGCAGTTACAGAGAGGTGATGTGACCTAATGGAATGTGGCCTAAGTTAGTTCTCCCGCTTGGATTATAGGCCCCCATCACATCCCCCAGTTGTAAACTAAATAGCAGAGACAAGTCACTCAACCTCTCTGTGCTTATAATAAGAACTACAATAAAAACAGTATCACCTGCCTAATTTGTTATGTGTGACAATAATTAACAGCATAGATTTATTGACTGTCTACTGTGTGTATACTGTATTCTCTACTGTGTGTCAAGCCCAGGGATAAAAGACAGTCTTTACTTTAGGCAGCTCAACCTCTAGTAGATTATGATGATACCATAATAATTGCAATGTGGTGTGTAAGTGCTCTGGGCATAGGTTACAGTGGTGTCAGGAAGGAGGAGGATTACCAATTGCTGGTCCAGGGGAGACAGCAGGAGAAATGAGGAAGGATTCACAAGGATTGGAACACTTGAATTAAGTCTTAGGGAATAAATAAGGACCACCACATTTTAAGGGGTGGGCAAAAGGAGAAACCCAGTAAAGCTAGAGACAGCAACACGAGGGAAACCAAGCAAGCTGGGTGCCATGCAAGGCAAGGGAGGAGAGATTCTGAAAGAAAGTATCCCCATCATCAAGGGACACAATGACGTCCAGCAAGCCCCAATAGATTCTTTTTGGTTTGGTCCATTGGGAGGGGTCAGACCTTTAAGCCATGGCCTTTCAGTGAAGGGGTGGGGAGAAGCAAGGCTGCCCTGGGTTGTGGACAAATAGGGGGTAAGGAGATAGAGACTGAGATTCTCTCAGCTGGATCCCCTTGGTTTGGAAGAGGAGAGGGATAGAGCAAGAGCAATAGTAATCTTCCTATAATATTAAAATATGGCAGACACATGCATAATCATGGATTGTAGAAAGAGCAGGCAGAAAAAATACAGGGGAGAAAGTGGATAATGCTGGAGTAGCTGAGGAAAGACAGGATCAAGGAAGAGACAGCGGGAGGACTGGGGTATCTGCTGCAGGGTAGCTGAGCTGTGGGGATTTTAATGCAGGGCTGGCCATTCCTGATTTCTTGGGAGATGGGAAGTAAAATGAACCTCTATGCATGCAGAAGCAGAGGGACTTGAGGAATGGATAACAGCATGGAAGTCCTACAAGGAGATAGGAAAGAGGCTGAGCACAGAGGAAGACCAGGACTGGCAGGCAGTATTGTGGTGAGGTCCCATGTGAGGCCAGACTCCATAGATGTCTAGGGACACTGTCTGTCCTGCTGTGAGGTGTTTCCCCAGTGCCAATTAGGGAAGAAGGTTTTAGGAAGATTCAGAGTTGAGAACTGAGATAGCTAATGTAGCTTTTAAAAAATCTAATCATGCGATTAACATGTAAGGATTTACATATCTTCCCTGGAGTGGTGGGATAAAGTCTTCTTCCTTCTTCTTGAACTGTTCAGTCTGGGTAAAGTTTATATTAACCTGTCTCTAAGCCACAGTTGGGGAATTGAACTTATTCAAAATCCCTGAGAAGGGAGATAA
This sequence comes from Cacajao melanocephalus, assembly GCA_963573385.1. Classification (NCBI taxonomy): domain Eukaryota; kingdom Metazoa; phylum Chordata; class Mammalia; order Primates; family Pitheciidae; genus Cacajao; species Cacajao melanocephalus. Next base: position 109,441 of record CAUYLG010062231.1, read on the forward strand.
AATTCTTGGGTTCACATGAATCGGGATATCTCTAACGATCTTTCCCTGCAAGGCAAAAACATACTCAAAATGAAAAGACTGAGGTCATCTTTTCCATAGTAACCTGGTATTCTCACCTATTTTTCTCTGCTACACCTTAAATGATAGTTCTAGAAGGCTTTGTTGTTCATAAAAGCTTTTTCACATGTTTATTTGCTGGGCTGTTTCAAAGACAATTCTGAAGGCTGGAGAGGTTAAGTGCCCCTTCTGTGGCTGCATAATTACTAAGTAATGAAGCACTGATCCAAATCCCCTCTGGGCACCGGGATTCTCTTCACTGCACTTCCTGTGGGAAGCATCTGAAATGACTTGATATGTGTATGAGCCTGTGAACTTCACCCCATCTGCCAACACTATGGATCGTACCCCTTTGAAAGTTTACCTCAGTTGCTTCTGAGTGTCTGAGAGTCCATAAAAACTCCAACATAGCCATAAAAATGGCCACGATTAAGCCACAAATAAGAACCACAAAGATTCCACCAATATTCTCCATTCCCAGGCCTGTAAGAAAGTGATAGCAAATGAAAAATATTGTAAAAGATCAGGAACACATAACCATTATATCAAAAATGCTAAAATCATTTAAAACAAGAACTTGAGTACTGTAGATATTCAAGTAGACAACCATGTGTCTACCTGACATGTAGACACCCAGTCCTTAAAGAGATTTAGTTATTCGTCTGGAAAACAACGCAGCATAGTTGAAATACAACGGAACAGAGAGATCTTGCAACCGATCAAGGAGCCTGGCAAGAAGACTACCAAAGGGCGTCTGGGGCTGGGAGGGGAGGACCATTTAAGAAGAGGGCTCAGGCAAACTCTGACAGCTTATAGAGAGAGACATGACACCAAAATACCTATACATTCTAACAGTTGCATAAAAGTTTTACTCAATCTTCCTAATATTGTATTTATATGATAGAAAAGCAACTGTTTTGATCAAACCATGAATAGAAAAAATTATATTTACCTATCTCTGTCAACATGTGACTAAAATACTTCTTTGGAAAGTAAAACTTTTATCCCACCAAATGAGTGGTTCCCAAACCAGCTGCCATCAGAACCGCCTAGAAAGCTTGCTAAAAATATTGATTACCAGTCCTTACTGCAGACCCACCCGAATCAGTATCTCTCCTAGACATGGGGCCCAGGAATCTGTATTTTTACAGAAGTTTCCCAGGTGATTCTTTTCTAGCCATTCATAAAATTAGTTTACAAATTGGTAAGGTTAGAAGCATTGTGCAAGTTTGCATGTTCCTGAGAATCAGACATCATTTCTGGTCACGTCTTTACTGCATAGGATGATGCCTGGCATATAGTATATAGTCAGTAAATACTTTTAGGATATGGCTGTTTCATTTCTACTTTGTCAAACATTGACTTCAGCTATGTAATCAAATGCCTTTTTTTTTTGGCATTAGAGAAACCCAAACTTTAGGGGGTGCATCATAAACGCATAATACCCTGATTCAACTGAGGCCACAATCAGCAATCAAAAGACATCTTTCATCCAGGAGGGTCTCTTGTGTCCAGTGTTCTTCAGGAAAGCTTGCACATCTGAATGTCTAGTCAGTAGTGTCCTCACAAAACATGGAGCCTCGTCAGCGTCAGGGGCAGTCAGCTTCACAAGGCACTATGAGATGAGTCACAGGGCTGCAGCAGAAATTGATGCTACCTTTTGCACCTTGGAAAGCTGGAAAAATAGCCCTATCTTGCCATTTCAGGATGCCCAGGGTCTCCTTTCACAAAGCCCCAAGTAGATGTCTGATTTTTGTTTTTAAAATAATCCAGTGCAGTAGCAGTCCCTGCCTACAACTGAAAATCTCCTTAGAATGATTCTGAGGACTCCCATGATGGACACACCAAATGAACTACACACTCTGATCCACAGGTCCATAGTCACCTCTTGAGTACTTGCGTGAATGCTGGAATCTTCTATTTTGAATAATCAAAAATAGAGGATCATTTAAAAACTCAATTCTACCTTCCAGGAGGGAGATGCTTAAACGGGCAAAAAGCCCTTAAAACACCTATATTTGGAGGCCCCATCTCACATAAAAGTAAGTTGAAGAATGTCTCATGTAGGCAACGGGGGGAGGGAAACAGCAAACCACCATGGCATGTGTATACCTATGTAACAACACTGAGGGATGTGCTCATGTACCCCAGAGCTTAAAGTACAATTTAAAAAAAAAGTAAGTAGAAGAAAATGCACTCACATCTTATGTTACCTGCCCCTCTAACCTGGGCCATTTGAGTGGAAGGTTTTCACTCTGGGAGCATTAAGAGCCACAAGAAGGAGGGGATGAAAGAGTGACACTTAAGAGGAATGTACCAGGGACCTGGCTGGGGTTTGTAGGCAGACACCTCAGCCCACAGATTTAGGGGTGGTGAGAACTGGAGTGTTAGCATGTGTATCTGTGTAACATGGATGAATTACCAGCCCCTGTGGAGGGTGGCCAGGTGAACATCCCCCGTGAATGGGGAAATGATGGTGGTGACATGAAGGATGGCCACCTGCTCAGGTAACTGGAGTCCCCAAGTGACTGCTGAGATTTTACAGGATGCCCCCATCACTTGGCAATAGTTGTGCTTGAGATAGAAAACAGGAAAGGGGCCAGGCACAGTGGCTCACACCTGTAATCCCAGCACTTTGGGAGGCCAAGGCAGGAGGATCACTTGAGGTCAGGCGTTCAAGACCAGCCTGGCCAACATAGTGAAACTCCGTCTCCACTAAAAATAAAAAAATTAGCCAGGCGTAGTGGCTCACACCTGTAATCCCAGCTACTTAGAAGGCTGAGATAGGAGAACCGCTTGAACCCAGGAGGCGGAGGCTGCCATTTGAGCAGAGATCGTGCCACTGCATTCCAGCCTGGGCAACAGAGCAAAACTCCATCTCAAAACAAAAAACAAAAAACAAAAACAAAAAAAAGAAAACAGGACAAGAGCCTCCTTGCAGAGAGTCTCACATTCCTCTTGTTTCTGGAGAGGGAGTTTTCTTCTCCCTTTAGGTCTTCTTCTGCTACCTGTGTTCCAGCTGTGCCCCCTGCCTCCCTATCGGTCACCTCCCTGGTCCTCCTCCAATCTCTCCACTGGCTCTCTCCTTCAGTATGTTCACATACTCATGTTTCTCCCTCCTTAAAAACAAAGAAATCCTCCTTACTCTCTCCAACTCTGTCTAATCAACACTTCTCTCTCCTTCCATGGCCAAGCTTTTTGAGAGTTGTCTACATCAGAACTATTTTAAGACCTAAAGCCCTTAAAAATACTTACATTTGGAAGACCCATTTCACATAAAAGCAAGTGGAACAAAATGCACCCACATCTTATGTTAAATGCATTTAAAATTTTTTGCTTCTGATATGACTGAGTGGCAAGAAACAGTTAACTTACAATTGGCTGTGATTTCTCAGCAATCATTGCACATACATACAAAAGAATGTTGCAAAATTAAAAATCTAACCAAAAAATTATTTCTACATGTAATGAAGTTTTTATGAATATTAAATTTAAAGATTAATGAAGTTGCAACAACGTTACATTTTGGAGATATTTAATTAAACATGTCTTAATTTAATTTTGCACTTTCCTTTTTGCATTCTGAAGCCAGTACTTTTTTTTCAGACCTCAAACATAATTTGGACACTCAAAAAGCTTTTAAGCTCCAAGTAACTCTGGCTATGGGATCTAAAGGAGAAAATAATTCTGTTTCGAATACACTTTTGTTCTCACTATTCAGTCTTCATCTCATGCAATTCTGTCTTGTACCACTAAGACCACCCTTGCCATGGCCACCAATGAACATTTTGTTTCTAACCTAATGGAAGTTTTCTCGTCCTGGTCTTGCATGACCTTTCTTAGCACTTGACATTGTCAGTCACATCCCCATCTTGGCTTTTTATAAAGCCATTGCTCATTGCCCTCTTCCGACTCCTCAATCTCCTTTGATTGGCCCAGGGCACATTTTCTTCTCATTTTTCTGCTTTGGTCTCCTGCCTCCATGTCTTAGCTATTACCAAGTCCTGCTGATTTTGCCTCCTAAATATTTTTCAATTTCTTATCCGTCTCTCTATTCCTCCTGCCACTTCCCTAGTTCAGGCACCCACCATCTTTTGTTTAGACTATTGCAGTAGCCTTTAAAACTATTTCCCTGCCTGTAGCTGTTTCCTCCTGAACTCTGCACTCTATGTAGTTGCCTCAGTGATCTTTCTGAAATGCAAAACCTAACTGTGACACATCCTTATGTAAGATAGAATTGTTTATAGTTCCTAGTACACAACATTGTTGCTCCTACCTTCCATACCTTTGTTCCTGCTAATTCCTCTGCCTGGAACCTACCCCTACTCTGCAGACACACACCTGGTTAACCTCAACCTTTCCTTCAAGACTTAGCTCAGAGGTCACTTCCTCCAGGCTGCCTTCTCTACTCTTAGCTGACTTTTAGTTATACTACTTTTGTGTTATACCTTGTTTATCACTCTAAGAGTGCACTAAATAGTACACTAATTTATGTATCTGGATTTCCCACTAGACTGTGAGTTTCTTAAGGGGAAGAATCTATAACCTCATAATCAGTACCTGGCCCATTATTGGAGCTCAGTAAATGTTTGTGGCAAGAATGAGCAGAAAGAAAGAGAATAAGGACATCCCAGATGTAGAGGGCAGCATTACCAAAAGCTCTGGACCCATATGTATTCCTTTCTAATTAAATTTTATTTGAAATAATGGTAAAATTTGACAGCCCTGGTTGAGTGCTCCAGCCTGGTCACAGAGGAAGATGGCCCCGATTGTACTGAGTGGTGGCTGAAGGGGACTGAATATTGACACGGGCAATTCACAACATGGACCACCTGTGTTTGGTGGGAGTGTTGGGAGAGTTATCAACAGGCGTGTGGTCTGCACTGGGATACTTTTGATTATATCAGGGAAAGCTTAGGGGGAGCTGAGGTTTAACAGGAGGCTGGTAGAAACCATGAGTCACTGAAACACCCCATAGTCTTTCTTTCCCAGCTTCTCGCATTTCAGGGCCAGCATGTTAATCATGGGTGTTGGCTCCAGCGTCCTGATTCCTGGCTGAGTGGCCTCCTCCTCATAGAAGCGAGGCTTGTATACCATTTGTGCCTTGAGGAAGTTATTGGAAACAGGAAGCAAGAATAGATTGCTGGCAGAGTCAGAGTTGAAAAACAGATGGAGCAGGGAGTGGGAAGGGAGAGTTCGTAGAGCGCAGCAGTTCCATTTAACACTGTCATCAGTCATTCTCCTAGAAGTCAAATGCCTTCCACAGCACATCGACATTCATCAGAAGGGGCCCTTGATATGAACTCCCTCCAGCCTACAAGGCCCACGCAGCAATCACAGATGCCTCAGCACCGACAAGAGGGACTGGGAAGACATCTAGTCATCTCTTTCTTTTCCTTCTTCAGATGGGACCACACGTAAGCCATCCAGGCAGATGGCTTAACAAACTGGGACTTTCTCCTGACACTTGAGTCTCTGAGCCTCAGCTATGCCCCAGGAATCAGTTGCATTAACTGAAATAGAGTCACGCTCTCCCCACAAACTCCTGGTTGGCCAAATACTAACTTTGGTGTCACATGCAGATTGCCCACAAATACTTTGCCCACAAAATGATAGTTCACAAATGCAAACGAATAATGTTCTTTGTCTCTAGAACTACAAAAGGGAATGGCACCCTGGAAGAGAACATCTGTTTAGAGATGTGGATCTCCACCCATCAACTTGCTCTTCCTTTGGTTCCATCCAGCTAATAACCACTTCTTGGATTCAGGTACACTTGTGTCTTAACCCTTAAAACCCTCACAGATCTCCACGAAGCACTGTGGAAATCTGCAACTAAAATACAGAGGGGAAGCTCCTTTTGAACAAAGAGCAAGGGAAGGCTGGGAAACAAAAAGGCAGAGGTCACAAAAGCCATGGAGGCAGGTGCAGAGAATCCACTTGTACAGAGAGAGGACTGATGAGTGTCACAAGATCCCAGCAAGAGACAATGTATTTGATCATTGACATTGGTCAACAGATCTTAACTGAGGAGCTTCCGTGAGCTGGGCACTATGCTAGGTGCTGAAGCTCTGTGCCACATTGGCTCATCAAGCACCTTGGATGAGAACATGGATTCTTGGACTGATATGGCTTTCAAGCACTTTCTCTTTCAGAACTATATTCACCTACAGCCATGCAAATATATCAAATGGTCTGAGCTCCAGGGACTTACTATTATAAACAGCAACTTCACGTGCCCAGATACAAACTGACCTACATGACCTTCTCAGAAAATGCAAAGTGATTCATCATGTTGCACTGCTGAGGACTGTGAAATGGTAAGCATGCCATTTCTTCTTGCATTCATCAAGGCGTCAAGTGACTAGACCTAGAAGATTCTGGAGAGACTAATGGGAGAAAAGTAGGCAAAAGGGACTCAGACTAGAAGAGGGATGACAGAGGTATTTGATACATTTTGCAATTTATCAAAACACGGGCTATGGGAGGGTGCTCATAATCCATCAAAATATGAGTTCAAGTGCCTCATATTTCATTTGCTATCTCATTCAATTCTCACTAAAAACACCGTAGAGAAGGCCCATTGTCCCCACTTCACAGTTAAAGAAACAGAAATTCAGAGAACTTAAGTTGTCCATGTTTTCATTACCAATGTGAATTCTACATCAATCTGATTCCAAAGCTAATGCTCCGTATAAATATAAAGCTGACCTTTATGAGTGTTTACCATGAGCAAGGTTAGCATGCTCAATGCTTTAACTCAATCCTTACAGTTACCATGTGAAATAGGCACTACTCTTACCTCCATTTTCCTGACACAGAAACCAAGGTGCAGAGGGGTCAGGTTACTTGCCCAAGATTGCACAGCTGATGAGTGGAAGTGCCCGGATCTAAACTGAAGCCAGGGCCCCTCCCACCTACTTCACACCACCTCTCTTGGTCACTCGACATCCACCCATGCTGCAGTGGGGGAGATTGCAGAACTCGACCTGCCATCCTAATGACTGAATGCATTCCTGGGAACCTCTAGAGGGACAGAGGGCAGGGGTGAAGGGATCTATGTATGAGCTACGCTCAGCTTATAAAATCCCCTTCTGTCCTTCAGAACATGACATCACATGTTTGAATCGATGATTTGTTGACTTAATCTCAGCCCAGTTTCCAGAGAATAGTGAGCTGAAGTCTTAACAATTCTGACCTGCTTTGTTGCAGACTTGTGGGGCCACCATTTGCCTCTGTTCTGATCGCGGTTTCTGGAAACCCCTCCGGAGTTTCCCTCTCTCAGCAATAGATCTAATATGATTAAAGAGAGGCTTCCTCCCCAGCATCTCTCTGAAACACTATCTAAACTCCCACATTCAGGTTTCAGCCTCGGCTCTCTCCAGAGAAACCAGAGAAACCAGAGAACCAGGATAACCAGGCTGGACCCCATGAGAAGAAAGAGAGAGGAAAGCGTCCCTGGGGCCCCCTCCACCCCCATTACTCACCCCCACTCTTGCTAAGATGTCTCACACTTCCATTCCCACCGTGCCAGACAGCAAACTTCCTGTTTTCCAAGGATTCTGTGAGTCAATGCCACTGGCCTCTTTTCCATTCTTGAAAGGGAACCCTGATTTTCACAGCCTGGTGGTGTATTTATATTCCTTTGAAGCCCGATTGTGAGCTCCTGTTTTTCAAGATAAAGGTATTTAATTTCCTTGGAGTTCACCGACCACCTTTTTGTCTAGCAATTGTTCTGCAAAGACTTCAGTAATCCAATCTCCTTGAATTGGGATGCCGGCATCTGTGAGTGGCTAGCGATATTTCTTTTTATAGCAGCTAAGTGAGAAAATAAATAAATAAGTGTTTTTGAAAAGAAAAGGCAGAAGAAAAGGAAACAGCTTGGAATGGAGCCTGTTCCTTTTTGTAATCTCCAGTTTTCCACAAGCTCTGCCGTTTCATTTTTTTAGCGAGGGGAGGTGGACGGTCACCCAGCTACAGGCAGGGAGAGTCAGAGGGGGAGGGGCAGTGAAGGGATAATGTCGTGGCTCTTACCAGAGGCAAGCAAGACCTGGCAAAAAGACTCAGGATTGGTGGCCTCATCCCAATGTTAGGATTCTTCTCTGGAATTTGGCAGTAATGTTTCAGCTGTAATATTGGATTAGAAGTGGGGTAAGCACCAGTTCCTTTTCTTTGAAATTTCTCGCATTTTAATAGGATAACAAAGTAGAAACGGATTATGTTAGGCACTGTGCGTCATCTGGTACATTCTGATTAAAACTGCAACCACTCTCAGTTTCAGAGGTCTCTGAAAAACAGACCTGCTCATAGTTCCTTTCACCTCCATTCTTCTCTGCCCCATTCCATATTTCTCTGCTTCCTCTAGGCACACGTGAAAGCCAACTGGTTCAAATTCTAAAAAAGAAAGATCACCCAGGAGCTGCGTGGGAAAGCAGGTGAAAACTACTGCCCTCTGTTCAGCCTGAGACACAGGAAAAAAAACATTCCTGGGTCTCAATTCTTGGTGGCCACTTAAAGACTTGAAGGCCAGGTGTGGTGGCTCAAGCCTGTAATCCCAGCCCTTTGGGAGGCTGAGGGGGGTGGATCACTTGAGGTCAGGAGTTTGAGACCAGCCTGGCCAACATGGTGATATTCCATCTCTACTAAAAGTACAAAAAGTAGCCTGTAATCCTAGCTACTCAGAAGGCTGAGGCAGGAGGATCGCTTGAACCTGGGAGGTGGAGGTTGCTTCAGCCTGGGCAACAGAGGAAGACTCCATCTCAAACAAACAAACAAAAAAAGACTTAAAGGAAGAGATCTTTTGGGTCATGTTGGTCCTGTTTTTCCAAATCCCTGAACATTGGATTATATACCATAGTAAGTTTGATGGCTAATTTACCAGAGAGAGATCAAGCAATAGCACCTCCCATTTTGGGCTAGTGCTTCTTACTTGGCTTGGAAGAGGTCACGTGCAGTTTCGCTTGGCCAAGAAGCCTCTTAGCCCCTCTGAGTAAAGGTTTGCTTGGGCTCCAGCCATGGCAGAAATAGGGCCACCACATTAAACTGGCACTAGCAGCTACGGCTGGGACAGTAGCTGAAGTCCTCGTTTTCAGAGTGATTTGCATAACATCTCCCAGACAGCCCTACTCTGATACATAGCCTTTCATTAATACAGCTCACCCTCTTGTTCCAAAGGATGACAGCAGAGAGACAAGTTAACACTGGCTGGCTGATAGCAGTCAGAAATCTTTGAATGCATTTGGGACCTGGGCATGATGACTTCCACTATTTATTTTCCCTTTCATCTTTTCAGTTATCTTCTTTATGCCAGGGAACATGTGGTCCCAATGTGCAGTGGAGAGAGGCCTCCTGTTCACTTCTTTCCATCTTTCCTAGAAGCCTGATCTCCCTCCTGCCTCCCTTCTCCCTCCATCCTGAACTCTACCGTCAGTGCAGTCTTCCTAAAACTGTGGAACCATCTAAACCATTGTGGATGCGGAACTGTTTCCAAGGCCAACAACTGCAAAAATGATGACTTTATATTTCCATTCCACCTCCAACTTCCATTTCCACCGAATGGCTGAAAACATAGAGACTTTTCAGTCATTTCATGTTTAAATTCAGCGAAATCCAGTGTCTTCTCTATTCCCTCTTCTTCCCGGGATGCATTTCAGGTTTGGGTTGTGTCATAGTATTGGGGTAGGGATAGGTGTCTGATCTTATGCTGTAGTCCACTTAGATTTCCAATATTTTTGTTTGGAGCCAAGGAAAACTCAGGCCTTTCACTGGGCCCTCTCTGCCTTGGGTCCCCATGTGCTGCCTCTTACGTCCCCCACTTCACTGAGTCATGGCACATATTTCTGGGGTTGGTCAAACTCCAGAAATATGCGTCATGCCACAGTACAAACCCATTAGACAGCCAAACTCCTCAGATGAGAATTCTTCTCTGCTCCACATGTACCACCCACAGCCTCTGCACAAGTAAAAATCTCTTTAGAGCTCTTGGAATTCCCAGCTAATTCTAGGAGTGATACCTGCCAGTCTCTGGCTCCCAGGAGAGCAGGGACCACCACATTCTAACATGTCTTTTTCTGCTCAGAAGCTCCTTTTCTGGCCATGACATCCTTTTATCTGATTTGCGGACTCGGTGGCCTGCCTCTTCTATTTCATTTTTTTTTTCACACTCTAACTTCTAACATCAACTTTTTGCCCAGTTCCTGTTAGGAATTAACCTTTTGTATTCCAAAATACTTCTCCAGCAAATCAAAACCCTTGCCTTCCAAGAACATTATCTCTGCTGTGAGCTTTAAGAACTTATTTTGGAACTTAAAGCCAATAATTTGCCTTGGCTTCTCCCGAGGCAGTAAGAAGAGCTCAGAATCATCCCACCACACCTGCTTTTCTTGTGCCACATCTCACCCTAGAACCTTTGATGGTTATGCCAACTCTCCCAAACCCAGTCCAGGGCACTGGTGCTGTGCCAAGGAGTCTGGCAAAGCTATGGCATGATCATGGGGCATCTTCCTGGGACATTGAGTTTACTTAGGGCTTGGATGGCAAAAAACATTCTTACATTAAATAAATATGCCTATATTACAGAGTAAGATGCAAAATTCACATGTATTTTTAGGACTGAACAGAAGACTTTCAGGAAATTCCAAGCAAGTAGGCTGCTTTAGACAATGTCCTAGATCCCCGACAGCTCCCATGTGGTCTCCTCTGCTTTTGGTTCCTCCTGTGAAAAAGCGTGAGACAGACTGGTTGCAGTCCAAATACCTCTACCCGGTTTTCAACACCCTGTTAGGTCCAACCTCATCCTACTTATTCACACTGAGTCCTCAGTGTAACACTGTGTCACACAACAGTCCTAAAGCAGAGACTCCTACGGGATGCTTCCAGGTCCAGGCCCTGCCCTTAAAGCCTTCCCTGACCATTCCACAGAATTCATTACTTCCTCTTCTGGGCTTCCAGACATTCTCTTTATACCACTATTGAAACTCTCCTGGTCGCAGCGTGTGCCTGTAGTCCCAGCTACTTGGGAGGCTGAGGCAGGAGAATCACTTGAACCTGGGAGACAGTAGTTGCAGTGAGCTGAGATAGCGCCACTGAACTCCAGCCTGGTGACAGAGCAAAAGACTCTGTCAAAAAAAAAAAAAAAAAAAAAAAAAAAAAAAAAATAAAGCACCAAAAAGGCAAAAAATATAAAAAAAATTTTTGCCAAAATATAGAACGGAAAGGCACACGGA